>CM069305.1:777500-832500 GCA_035609425.1 Epinephelus awoara | reverse complement strand
GGAAGACTTGGAATGCCACTCATCTTGCCCACATTCCTCCTGTGGCTGGACAAGACTGGGACACATCTGGACTGCTACACACAGGTGTTAGCTGTCCCACCACTCACAAACAGCCACGTGTTAAACACAAGCCCAAGTGGCATAAGGACTATATCATGCCATAGATTGACCAAAAGAAAGCTGAGATGATTGCAGCAACTTCATTATTACAGCTAAGACAGTTACAATGGTTTAAGTGTTACTGATTATGCACTAGACATTCTGGAAGTTTAAGTCATGAGTAATTCTTATATTTACAATGATGTGCACTGCTACATGTTTAGTGTGCTTTATGTAAATACCTTATTCATGATATCCTATGTTAATGGTACCACAAGAGTAGTTGGATATTTGTGTTTACTTCCATAAGACAATCACAGCCTTACTTTATTGTGGAAGGAATTACTTATTATGTTTTGTTTCTGCTGGCATTCACTTTATATTGAGAGCGTATTCTTTACAGAGAGAGGAGATGTTGTGTTCCCTGATTATATTATTTCTACTTTATAACACTAGGTGGCAGTGTCATAAAGCAGATACTGATGTGACCTAGACAGAGCAAGCGTAGAGGTTCAAGATGGCGACTACTGGAATGTACGTGTCCACTACGACATGCTGCTGAAATCATGCCTTTTGCTGTATTGCTAATATGTTAAGTAAACAGCGTTTTGTTCTACACTCCGGCCTTGTTATTCGTGTGGCAACACCACACACTTTTTTTCCTTTTTTTTAAAATAAATGAATCTGATTTGAAAAATGTTTAATTTACATTGTATAAAACAGAGCTTTAGGCTATTAAGATGTGTGTGGCATATCAAGATGGTGATTAGACAGCATGATTATTGCACAGGTGTGCCTCAGGCTGGCCACAATAAAAGGCCACTCTAAAATGTTCAGTTTTATCACACAGCACAATGCCACAGATGCCGCAAGTTTTGAGGGAGTGTGCAATTGGCATGCTGACTGCAGGAATGTCCACCAGAGCTGTTGCCCGTGAATTGAATGTTCATTTCTCTACCATAAGCCGTCTCCAAAGGCGTTTCAGACAATTTGGTACATCCAACCGGCCTCACAACCGCAGACCATGTGTAACCACACCAGCCCAGGACCTCCACATCCAGCATGTTCACCTTCAAGATCCTCTGAGACCAGCCACCCGGACAGCTGCTGCAACAATCAGTTTGAATAACCAAAGAATTTCAGCACAAACTGTCAGAAACCGTCTCAGGGAAGCTCATCTGCATGCTTGTCGTCCTCATCGGGGTCTCGACCTGACTGCAGTTCGTCATTGTAACCGACTTGAGTGGGCAAATGCTCACATTCAATGGCGTCTGGCACGTTGGAGAGGTGTTCTCTTCATGGATGAATACCGGTTTTCACTGTTCAGGGCAGATGGCAGACAGCGTGTGTGGCATCGTGTGGGTGAGCGGTTTGCTGATGTCAACGTTGTGGATCGAGTGGCCCATGGTGGCAGTGGGGTTATGGTATGTGCAGGCGTATTTTATGGACAACGAACACAGGTGCATTTTATTGATGGCATTTTGAATGCACAGAGATACCGTGACGAGATCCTGAGGCCCATTGTTGTACTATTCATCCACGACCATCACGTCATGTTGCAGCATGACAATGCTGACCCCCCCTCGACCCCCCCCAATAAAGTAAAACTGCACAATTCAGAGTGGCCTTTTATTGTGGGCAGCCTAAGGCACACCTGTGCAATATTCGTACTGTCTAATCAGCATCTTGATATGCCACACCTGTGAGGTGGGATGGGTTATCTCGGCAAAGGAGAAGTGCTCACTAACACAGATTTAGACAGATTTGTGAACAATATTTGTGAGAAATGGTCTTTTGTGTATATAGAAAAAGTTTTAGATCTTTGAGTTCAGCTCATGAAAAATGGGAGCAAAAACAAAAGTGTTGCATTTATATTTTTGTTCAGTGTGTGTGTATATATATAGATATATATATATATATAGATAGATATATATATATTTACTGAAGCTGCAATAAACATTAGAATCGTGAGTTTTCTGACTGAATGAACATTGGTAAACAAAGACATACCTGATCAACACTAGCCATACATGATCAAACTGTTATTTGTCTGGTATGTCAATCATGCAACAAAACTTAATGCCTTCTGCATATGTTTTATTTACATTTGCTGATCTCAGCAGGAAGAAGAATCTCAGCACAGAAACTTTAACTGTATTCTGACAAAAAAGAAAAGAACCTATGTGAAAAAAATTAATAATAAAATAAAACTGAAATGATTCACACTCATGCCTTCATGTAAATGATTATAAACAACAATGTGTATGAAAACGGAAGTATAAACACTTCAACAACAGATTCACATAAGTAAAAATAAAATAAAAATAAGATAAAAAGTATAGTCTACATAGCATGAAATGTGAGATGAATTCACCAGCTCAGTCATTAGACAGTTGTATATGATCACTATGGTTACCTCTACAGGCACAGGCACAGCTACCAGCTCCTCTTAGGACCCCCGTGCCTTATGGTGCATTACATTTACATTGGAAGTCAGAACTCGGAGCTCCGAACAACGTAACCTCCGTACTGAGCGCTTCCCAGCTTAAAAACTAGGACATGGAATTCGAAAAAAATGGACAGTTAATGAAATGAAACGAAAAACCCACTGTTTATGCTTGTAGATGCTAGATTTCAATGCTTTTCCGACTTCAAAAATCCATTTTAAGAGTACAACTGAACACATTAGTTGTAACACAAAAACGAGCTATCAATGGATCAGCTGTGCAGTGTTATTAACCGAGAATTACGTGGAAATCAGGGTCACTGTAAATCAGTGCCATCTGCACGCATGACTTGCTCCGATGCAGTCTTTGCTACAAGTCCTCTCTCTCTTAATTGTTCACTGACTCGCCCCTGCTAGTGCAAGCTTACTGCAAAGAGGAGACCAGACAACATGTGACTATTGTTCAATGGTTAATTGCATTTGTGTAAATATATCAAGTTAATGCGTTAATCTGTATTAGTCCAGTGGGCGAAGCAACAGGTCTGGTCCTTTCAACTCAACTACCCTGTCTCCTCCCTGCCCTGAGCTGAGCTGTATCATAGACTGAGGCTACAGAAAACGAACAATTCACTCACTCAGCTCATCAGCAGCACAAAGCTCACTCGTACTCTCTCCCTGCTCAGAGAGCCTCTCCCTTACCTGAGTAGTCTGCTCACTCTTGGTGACTGACTCAAGTGTCTCGAAAACCCAATTCTCTTTAGTGAGCGACTCATACAAACTCAAGTCGGTAAAAGGAATCGAGTGTCCCATCACTGCCGCTCTCCCCACATCACGGGCATGTGGCTATTGTCTCTTTTCCGAACTGACTCTTTCCCACCCCCAAAGTCTTCTCCAATTGGCTCAGAGTACATCACTCAAACAAATTGAGAATACACTGGCTCATTACCAGAACACTGAAATTGACAAAAGACAAAGGATCATGGGAAATTCACACATATTTTCAAGAAACACACCCCTTTACTTTGTTCCCTTTCATTTATCAGCATTTTAGAGTTCCCTACATTTGGTTTCGGATCTAATGCGGGGCTAACATCATCAGCTAACTGCCCTCACTCTGACATCTCTCCACTTTGTGCATGTATAGATCCTGTTTGTGCATGTGTGTGTATTTCGGACCTGTGTGATAATGACAATGGAGTGATTGTTGCAAGAAACTACCTTTTCGCCATAATTTGTAAGTTATTAACTTTTTTGGGCTCTTTCTTTCGCTCATCTGACCAGATGTCTCCCCCTTCTATTCCAGAGTTCTGACATTGAAAAATAACCAGAAAAGTGTTTTTACAAAACAAAAACACCTTTTTGTTCAAAGGACCTTACACCTTTTGGATAAAAAATGTTGTCACTTCATTATTGTATCCAATTAGACATGTATGTGACGTTTTGTGAGAATTCATGAGTTATGGCCCAAATTTTTTTTGTAAGGTCACACCGACTTTCACCTTTGACCTTCAACCACAAAATTCTAATAAGGGATGCACCAAATATTCGGTAACCGAATATTTTCGGACGAATATTGCAAAAAAAACACACATTCGGTTTTCGGTGGAATAAGTGAAAAGCAAGGCCGAATAATAGCGGCGTGTTTTGATAATGCAATCAAACAGCGTGCGGTGACGGACGGAGTAAAATGTTGGCAGTGTGGCGATATTTTACTCCAACCGCACTCGCATTTGCGACTAAAAATAGTTTTGTGCGGGCAAAATAAATCATTCAGCACGCTGTGGGAGTACAGAGTTCAACCAGCAGCAAAAACGAAACAGCGAATCCCGCCGGTTGTAGGTTGAACGGGGGTCACAGACACGGACAGGAATACGTATTCCTGTCAAATACAGCGGCGCATGATAACGGCTTACCGGCGACGGAGAAGTCCGGCTCCAGGTGAATAACTTGTTGTCATGACTGCCCAAAAGTACCTGAACAGCCGAGCCATGGCGGCACACAGTATGTGGCATATCAGAGGAGAAATGAGCCATTCACATTTCTCTCTTTGTGGCAGGTAACGGTCCACAAACCTAACCGCACTTTAGGTGACTGTTCTTTACTTACAGTATGAAGGGACTTGTCAGGGGAGGAGGGTGGCTGATTGATTTTTATTTCATTTATTTATTTTATTTTGATCCCCCCTATGTTAATCACTTATTGATGTTGTTTTTGAAGTATGAATAAGTCAATAAGTAATTTATTCCATTGAAATGTTATTGATGTACTATAAAAAAGTGACTCAGAACCGTGATAATTTCACTGGTATCGTACCGTGGGTCCCAATTTTGGTACCGTGACAATACTAATCTGGAGGGGGTTCATCTACAAAAACTAATGAAAAACTAAACAACGGCATTCGGTATTCAGTACTCGGACAAGCGTTTAATATTATTCGGCTTCGGCCACAAATTTTCATTTCGGTGCATCCCTAATTGTAATCAGTTTATTCTTCAGTTGCCTCAAGTCAACATTTGTGTCAATTCAAAGAAATTACATTAAGGTATTCTTGTAATATGATGTTCACAAGAATGAGACAGATGAAGTCACACTGACCTTAACCTTTGACCTATGACTACCAAAGACTAATCAGTTCATTATTCAAGTCCAAGGGTGAATTCCAATTCCTGTCTTAACCCTCAATCTTAACCCTCAATCTCAAAAATGCGCACTCCCGCGAAGTGCTAGTGCTGTCCCGATTCTCAGAACGTTAAGCTGAGGGGCAAGTTTGAGGGCTGTATGTCCCTCACTTTTAAGATTTTCCAGGACCACCCTTGGTAGTGAGTGCTATCCCAGAATCCTTTGCGCATCATCCGCCGAGCCCAGCCGAGCCCGGCCGAGTACAGACGATTCAGTCAATGCAAGATGGTGGCGACAAGCGTAAGGAAGCGGAGTTATCAATGTGAGTATTTTCCTTGTTAATAGTTGTTTTAAAATTATGATAACCATTGCATTATCTTAGTTTAACGTCATTTTATGGACTATAGACCTCTATGTAGTGTAACACACACATCTTTTGGCTAGCTAACGAAGCCGGCGCGGGCGCTTGCCCCTGCACGTAACCCCGGTTCTCTGATAACCGAGTATGCTGTCATTCAGTTACAAAAGTCATTTTTCTCAGTGATCATGTAGTTGTTAAGTTGTTTTAATATACGTGAAATGTTTGCATTGACATTTTTGTAAGATGACCGGACGGTGTCATCTCCTGTAGCCGTAGAGTCTGCAGCTGGTAACGGTACAATTGCAGGTTAACGATAGTGATCGTATTATCTGGTGACTTTCTGCTGAATAACTTCAGTCGGTTGTTGTGGTACAGATTATTTGGTTGAATATCAACTTATAACCCAAAGAGTGAAACGTTAACGTGGATGAAAGTCACCAGATAACACTTGTGTGACCGTATAAACAGCCTCACTAGTTCTGCTGGATGTTGACTACAGTATTCATTGTGATAATACTTGCAATACTGCATGAAACTAAACTGATAACTTAACGAATATCTGACAGGTAGCCAAAAAAATAAAAGAAAGTAATGTTGTTATCTCTGTTCCATTTCAGGGCCACCAGACAAAACACAAGCCCTGATTCATTTCAGGGCACCAATGAAGACAAGTTTACAAAAAGCAAGCAGGCTCCAAAAAAACTATGGGAGTGAGTAATTTGTAACTTGTGAACAGTTCATATTCATAACATAATTCTCAGTCACAACGACAACTGTTCCCCGAGTGATCAAACATTCTGTTACAATATGAAATCAACACAGCTGCAGACGGCAGCAGATTATTGTTTGGTAACTGCACATTTGTTTTGCTGCCCCTATACTGTCACTTTTTGGAAAGATTTTGTCGAGTATATTAATTGTAACATTATGTTTTATTTTCACTACTGTACAAAGATGTGCTGTTTGGATTTTATGATGTCAGCATTTCTAAACAAAAACAATTCTATTTCATTAATCTATTTATTATCTATAGCGAAATTCTATATTCATAAGAGTAAATCTTATAATAGAAAATCCTTGTTCAAAATTTTTATGAATGAAATGCAGCAATACTTAGAAACCATTCAGCACTCCACAAACTCCAAAGCTATAAAGACTCTGAAAATATGTAAACCATTTAATGGTTTGAGCTGCTGAACTTTTTATTTATTTATTTGTTTATCTTATTTCTCTTTCTTTTCTCTTAACCCTGGCATATTTGTTCTGTTCATGTCTGTCACTGCTTGTTTTGTACAAGAATTGAAATAAAGTGTTGGGAAAAAAAAATCATTGCATCTTTTTATTGATGACTACTGATGATGTATATTTCTTATTCTTTGAGCTGACAGACTGGACAGAGTTTTGGCCCCCACAGTCTTAAGACGTATTTGCCTTTGAGGGGTGTCCCATTTCTAAGTCACAAAATAGCCCTTAACACTTGGTTTTGAGGGCTACTAAGATTGAGGGTTGAGCTTGAGGGTTAAGATTGACGGTTAAGATAGGAATTGGAATTGGCCCCAAGTGTACATTTGTGCCAAATTTCAAAAAAATTCCCTCAAGCTGTTCTTGAGATATTGCCTTCGAAAGGACGGGGTGGCTGGATGGATAGACGGATCAGCAGATGGAGGGACAGACTGACGGACTGACTGACTGACTGACAACATCATGCCTCCGGCCATGGCTATTACCAGTGCTTTACTTTAACTGTGAACTGCAGCGGGGTCACACAGGGTTTTTCTAACCATGATGATCCAGCATCCAACTGCACTAACTGATCCTTTCAATCTAGTGTTATCAGTGCCATGCAGGCTAAAGGCAGAAAACCCAGGGTCCATTTGCTTATTAGTTTTTATATAAAATCTGATAAAGGCTAGACTAAACCTAAACTTGCAACGATTAATTGGCAGTGCTCAGAATTGGGCCAGTTTTCACGTGATCGGCCATGACCTGTGACCCGCACCGCATGACTAACATTGTGTAACATCGGCTGTAAAATGCTTTAAAAAAATGAAATCAGAATCGGCCAAAATCAGAATCGGCCGTCCAAACACTCTGCAAATCGGAAATCAGGATCAGCCCAAAAAATTGTAATCGGTGCAAGTCTACTAAAACCTCTCAATTTCTTAAAAAAAATTGAACGCATTCAAGTGATTCAACAAAGACATATCTTGTCAACCAAGCATAGAACAATCCAGATTTGACTCTTAAGTGCAACACACACCGCTGCCACACACCGCGCGTCAAAACACCCGCCTCCATTATATTCTATGAACAAACCCACTGCGAGAAAAGCCTTTTATGTACGTCTCGGCCGCCGTAGTATCAACTTAAGTTTTTTCAATTTTTAATCAGACTATTTTGATAAGAAACTCACCCGTGAAATCCAAGTTGTTGTTGCTTCAAAGTTTTTCCTCTTCTTCTTCCATTACTAGCACTTGACAACCGTGGTAACTAGTGTAGGTACAGCCACCTAACTACACTTTAGTGTCGACGGTGCCACTGCGCGCTGCTGCCAATGTGTGTTGGGGGGCGGCACTTGACAGTCACAGCACCGCGCCGGCGGCAGTGTGTGTTGCACTTTAGAAATCCATCACCACATCTGCTGTAGCATGTGAGCAACACTCTGTCTCAGCCTGATAATGCTCACAGCCTCAGTAGGATTATCTCTGATAGAACAACAGCGTTTGAAACCTAAGAGGAAGTGCAAGGTCAGCTCTACAGTGTAAACAGGCTAAGTCTATCATAATTCAACAGTTACTATAATCAACTAAGTGGCATGCTGTCAAGTGAACATAAACTAAACTGTCTTCCTCTCACCTTAACAAAGTTGTCGGGGAAGAGGCCCCTTTTCCCGTTGAGGTCTCCCTCCATCCAGCCATCCTCCTCTATATACCGCACGTTCTTGATGATGTCACCCAGTCGCAGGGTCAGCTCGTCATCATGGAGTGCGTCGTACTCATACTCCACCACAACTTCTACTCCAGACAGGATGAAGGAGAAAACAGAGGAGAGGAAAAGAAAATGAAGGGGGAATGGTGCAAGAAAATGATGAAGCGTGTGCAAGAGGCAACAGGAGGTGAGACAGACCACATAAAAGAGAAATACAAGTAGAAAGAAAGGGAAAGACAGTGGGAGGAAACATGAGGATCACAGCGATATGATAAGGACGTTTAGGGACAGAAAGGGTTTGAAGGGAGTGACATGAGAATCAATAAGACATACAACTCAACTACATATCAAAGTGACACCTTAAAAAAAAACAATAGCAGCAACTTAGCAAATTTCAATTTCATGTTAAAAATATTTCCACCATCTACTACAGAGTGATAAAACATAATAGTGAGAAACAAGTCTTATAATTCTGGTAGGAAAAGCCGTAAAGTGGGGAGCAATTTTAAAGATACAATAAGCAAAAAAAGATTCTGAACTTCTGGACAAGCATCTAAGTGATTGGCTGAGCTCCTATTAATATGTCTGGCAAGTATCACAGTAAATAGTAACACTGGGAGCCAAAGTTACTGTCCTGAGTTTTTCCCCCTAGAGTTAAAACATGTATATATTGCTCAGAATATCTGTGAAGGAACTTGTCAGCTCGAGGGTCATGCTGACCTTGACCACTGTTGAGTCACATATACATATATATATATATACAGTCATGGAAAAAATTATTAGACCACCCTTGTTGTCTTCAATTTCTTGTTCATTCTAATATCTGGTACCACTAAACGTATAATACAATGAACACAACAAAAAATGCAGCTGGTTACATAATACTTTATGGCCCATTTGACATTCTTAAGCTTAATTGATTCCCAGGGTATATAAGAGGCCATTTCATGTCACAAGCAGCACTGCACATGCAAAGGCCTAGAGTGGTTTCCTGCTTACATTCAAGCCGTAGCACAACTCAGAAGTTGTCAGCTCTCACATAATGCCTAAAACAAAAGAATTATGTGAAGCCACCTTAATTGTGAAACCACTTTTTGAGCTACTTTTTTTTAACATTACATGCAACTCTAGTTCATTTTGTAATTTTGTATTTTAGTAGTCTACAGTACTTTACAGGAGATTTAGCCTATACATTTTTAGATAGATAGTGTATTGTGAATGTGATACAACTTAAAAATATAATTTTTAAGCCATATTGCCCAGTCCTATATTAACGTGTCCAAATCTCAGAACAGCTTTCCCCTCCACATCAAACACTCACTCTTTAAGACATTGAAAAGAGGATAAGAGCAGCGGTTTAAGGCAGGAGAAAGTGGAGAGCCTGCTTAGCCTTCCTGTCGCTCTGTCTCACTGCTCACTAGGGCTGGGTTAAAATAATCGATTCATCCAAATCAAACTGATCTTCATTTGAATGACCCGATAACAATTTATGACCAGTCTTTTAACATACATTTTTTCCCATAGATGTGTGAAGCTTTAACCCTGTTAATGTCGCCGGTAGTAAGCAGGCCATGCCACTAAATTATTAACGGCTGCAGCATTGAGAAGCTCCGACATCACAAGCTCTTTCATCTGTAACTGTAAGCTTTCTTTTTTAGGTTTCGAAGTGATTATTATCATGCTGCCACAGCCTGCTTGTGTGTGTGTCGGGACCGTGCCACATTTACTCACACACACAGACACACAAACACTGAGTAAAGATAACGCGGTGGAGACAGAGAGGTAAAGATACAGGGCTCCAGACTAACTTTTTCAACTGGGAGCACCAGCGCTCCTTACTGAAAATTTTAGGAGCACCAGCACAAAATTTAGGAGCACTATCTATATCGACACAATATGTTCATAATTTTGTCGAGATTAACTGCATTACGTATAATTTAGCAATAAACACAGACAACCCTGCAGGGTTCAACGCTAAGGTTTTTTTTTACTTGCCCGAAGTCAGTTTTTACTTGCCCTATAAAAATTGTTTAATTTAAGTGGCTATCAAATAACAAAGACTGCAGTTATTTTTATGTTATGTAATCTTTATTCACACTGTATCATTCTCTCTATATAATTTTGTGCCCTACTTGAGCCATGCCCACCTCTATTTATTTTTCCCCCCTCTCTCCAGTTCCGCTGTATTAACACCGGGTTTAATATATTTTGCCTCCATCTCTCTGCCCTGCTCTACTCTACTTCAACGCTACTTAGCTCTCTCTGCTTTACCAGTAGACTACCACATCCACCTGCTGCACAAAACGCACACAGCAGTGTTTCAGTTGTAGCAGCAGAGGTGAAGCACACACATGAAAAATTATTTTCACATGCGTGAAACTCTTTTGTATGCTTGCAAAGCACAGCCTGCTGGGATGTTTCTATGTATACTGGCACCAGAAGGGCTCTGTAGGACTAAGTTCATACAGTACATGTGCACAGTAATGAGCAGGTGAAATGTCTGTCTAGCTTACATAGGAGGTGTCTCAAGATTTAGGAACATACAATTTTATTGAACATAATAAAATTAAAAAGTCACTTGACATGCTACTGTTTTGTGCTATGACCTATTTAAGTGCTGGAAGCGGTTAAATAGGTGACAATGCCTGAACGCAACACAAGCTCAGCACCGAGTGCCGTGCTGCGCTGCTGTGCGAGCAGCGTGTTTGTCTGTGTGTAACAACAGTCTGTTCGGGTCAGGTTTGGTCAGGAAAATGCGGCCGAGCCGCTCTAGCGTGCTCACCTGTGTGTGTGTGGCGGAACTCCGCCGTGCGCAATACAGAGAGCAGAGGATAAATGTTAACGCGTGACCATGTAGAGACAGAAATGACACAATGACATAACACCATAAATAGTATTTTGTTCGGTTATTATATGAAGCGTCCGTCGCGCAAAATAATATCAATGGGGCACTGTGGGCAGGACATTGCTGACTCGTCCTCTGAACTATCTGAAGTTTGGGAAACTGGCACAGGACCGACAGGAGTTTCTGGATAAATTTTTCATGTGAGAAACGAATCTATAGTTCGTTTCATAGGGTCACTTTATGGTCAAACGACACAGCCCTTTCTACTCGACACCGGCTCTGTGACCCCTCTCTGTCTAATCCCGCATACAGTACACACGTAGGTATGCTACTAACTGCTGCACGTTGTTATGGTTACTGGCGCCCCCCTCGCAGTGCGCATCCAGACATACACACAGACACTTTCTTCCGCTCCTCCATGAAATGCAATTATAAAAAGAAGAAAAAAGAAAGAAAAGGAGGAGAGGAGTGGATTTGTAAGTTGCGCTGGTGCTCCTAGTTAAAAAAATAGGTCGCACGGCCTCCAAAAAAGGTCACAAAATGCGACCAATTAGGCGCAGTCTGGAGCCCTGAGATAACTTAAGCTGAGGACAACGCCGCTGTTATTGAGAGTGCAATTAAACCTCCATAAGGAAAAAGTCAATACTTTTTCAATCAACCTGTTTAGCAACATGGAAATATGTAGAAAAGTGATATTTCTGACTGCTCTGTCCACAGTCTCTCATCCACTGCCACTAATATTACACTAGAGACAAGCACAGAGCGTTTCAGTTTGCCTCGCATTTTAACACTTACTGGTGGTAATGTCACCTGCGGGCAGTGAATCTCTTCAGCAGAGGAGGGAGGAGCAGAGAGGACAGGAGGACAGATACTGACTAATGTCTGTGTTCTTGATTCTACTCAAATTTCATTCGGTATTGTTGGGATTCACAGGACCACAGATGATTTGTCATTTGTTAAAATCTAAACTGGACATGTGAAGGCTTTCTTCTCTGCATGCTCTTTGTCTTCAAACAAAGAGAGCTATTTGACACCCATCTCCAGGATGTTTCACCCCACACCTCAGCGAGACAAAAGTTTCAAAACTGTGATGTCAGGAATGTGATTTATTATATTGACATTTCAAATTTGTTTAAAGTGAGATATTAAGTTTATAGGGTGACTTTGCTGTTTTAATGTTACTATTGCTGCTCTAGAAACATTTAGCTATAAAATATTCTGTTTAATTCCTGTTGTGAATTTATTCTTTTTTAAAAAGTAATTCCTTGTTAAATTTACAGTATTAGTTCTCTGAGATTCTCTTTCACATACTAGCAAAAATTGATTTTGTAACTAAAATATCCCCAATCATATCAATTCAGGAAATCAGTGGCGACACCCAGCCCTGCTGCTCACTGACAAAAGATAGGGTAATTTGCAGTGAGGGCCAAGAGGGTCAAACTAAATATTAGCCAAAGGAAGGGGTCATTATTTTTTACACTATGTCATTGTTTCATCTGCGTAATATTGTGAAAATTAGGCCTATCCTCTCATTGTGTCATACGGATTACTGTTAATTTATTGTGTTGATCTGTTCTGTACGACATCTATTGCACGTCTGTCCGTCCTGGAAGAGGGATCCCTCCTCAGTTGCTCTTCCTGAGGTTTCTACTAGGTTAAAGGGTTTTTTTGGGGTTTGGGGTTTATCTGCTGTGAGGGTCCAAAGGACAGAGGGATGTCGTATGCCCCTGTGAGGCAAATTGTGATTTGTGATATTGGGCTTTATAAATAAAATTGATTGATTGATTGATTGATGAAATCAGGCTTTATAGAGCAGATTCTGATAATTACAATGACATTTCAAGGAATTGCCATTAAGCTGATGGAGCTGATACCCATCACCAAGTGGTTTCCGTGTGCAACAAGGTCCTACATAATTTCACATTCACATCCAGTATTTCTTATGGAACCAGACAGTTGCTGTGGGGGCAACGTTCCCATGAGAGGAGAGTTCATCCAGTCAGCGACAGACGACAAGTAAATATTACTGATTTAGTTGTAGCTCCTGGCTATATAATGTATGCTCTAAAATTTGGAGATTTAGAGGCTTTTAGTTTATTTTTCTTAAAACACAGGCTACTGTACTCCTGTGGCTACTGTGGTGGCAAAGATTTTGCCATGGCAGCCAGCCAACCCCAGATGTTACCAGCAGAGGTGTGGGACTCAAGACACATGACTCAAGTCTGGCTCAAGTCGCAAATTCGAGGACTTGAGACTATATGATTTGTCGCAACAGGGGAGGACACATCGTGCCCACGGTGATATTCGTGCCCACACAACTCAACTAGGGCTGGGACGTCGACGCAAAAACTGCACGTCAATGCGTCGTCACTCAGAATCAAAAAATGGCGGCGGCCGCGGCATCGAGTAGCAGCGAGTCGGGGGAGAAGAAAAGATCTCATAATAGGATGTCAAAAGTACGGGAGTACTTTACACCTAAAGGTAACGATACGGTGGTCTGTGACCTGTGCAAAATAGAGATGGCATACCATAAAAGCACTACCGCGATGCACCAGCACCTTAAGAGGAGGCACCCGGGAGCTGCTTGTGTGGAGGAGAAGACACCGTAAGTTTTCAACTTTTTTTTCTTTCCTTGTTTGCATTGATTAAACCCGTCATTCATCCAAACCGCACAACGCGACTTGTGCATTCATCCAAACCGCACCACGTAACTTGTGCCCCAGACACAGACACACACTCCTCAAATACACGCTAAAGTTAGTTTTTTTTTTATTTCTTTGTCTGTCTTTTTTTTTTTTTAAATACAACATTCATTGTTGTTTCCTAACTTTCAACTTTTAGGTTAATGTATTATTATTATTATTATTATTATTATTATTATTATTATTATTATTATTATACTTTATTGATAAGGGCAGATCATTTAGAAATATATATTTTTATTAACCTGTGCACTGTGTTTGTTATGTTTTCAGGGACAGGGATAAGCAGAAAAGTTTGGAGGACTACTATCAGATGAAAAAAAAACACACCCCCTGCACCCCCCAGGAGGCTGCTGCACTTACTGAGAGCATCCTTTCGATGATTGTAAAGGACATGAGACCTCTTGCTATCATTGAGGGCGAGGGATTTAAAGAAATGCTCACCACTTTTAATCAAGGTTACAGTCTGCCGTCCAGGCGCCACTTCACTAGTATGATGGAGGAAAACTATGAAACATCAGTGGAGAAACTACGGAACAAATTAAAGGCGGTGAATTCGAAAATCTCCCTAACCACCGATGCCTGGACCAGTATGGTCACAGAGGCATACTTGGGAGTAACGTGTCACTTCATCGATGATGAATGGAATCTTGTCTCCTGCAACCTGACAACACTGCCAGTGGACAAGCGGCACACGGCAGAAAATATTGCCTCCTGGGTGGAGACGGTGGCAGAAAAATTCCACGTTTCATTAAACAACGTTCTTGCAATTGTGCATGATAATGCAAGTAATGTGGTCGCAACTCTCTGCATCCTTGAAGAGAAGTTTGGAGTTGCATCCTACCGGTGTGCTGCGCACACGTTGCAGCTGGTTGTAAAACCATGCAATGAAGGACCCAACGATTGATAGAACACTATAAGCAGCACGTGGCCTTGTGAAGCACATCAAGAAAAGTGAGCCAGCTAGCACTAAACTCAAGCAGAAACAACAAATGGGCACACCTGAGCATAAACCGACCCAGGATGTAGCTGTCAGATGGAACAGTTCATACTACATGGTTTAACGTTTATTAGAACAGCGGTGGCCAGTGGTTGCCACACTGTCAGACCCAGAAGTCACACACCGTGGGAAACATTACCTGGATCTAAAAAATGATCAGTGGGTTCTTCTGAGTGAGCTGAAGGAGGTGCTCCAGCCTTATGAGCAAGCAACTGTTTTCCTAAGTGGGCAATCATATGTTACAGCTTCTGTTCTCCCACCCCTGCTGAAAGGTCTACTGAAATCCACCCACAACAGATCCTTTGATTCTGCTGCCGTGAACCTTTTCCAGAGCCATGCAGAAGAGGAAATTCTTTCAAGGTGGCACCCGCTGGTATCTGCATTTCAAGAGGATGGAAAAAATGTGTCACTCCTTGCTGCAGCCCTTGATCCACGTTTCCAAAAACTGAAGTTCCTTTCTCAAGAGGATGCTCTGAAACTCCAAGCAAAAGTTCAGAGTGTTGCGCTTGACCTGAAAAGGGAGCAGAGAGCACTCCAGCAGGCAGCAGTGGGGCAGCAGGAGGGGGAAGTCTCAGCGACTCCACCACCAAAGAGGAGGTCTGTGTTGGACACTGTTGGGCTCGGATTCTGAGGAGGAAGACAGCAATGAGGCACCAGACCATCAGGATGATGAGGACACAGTGAAGAAGGAAGCACTGATGTATTTTGGGGAAAACCCCATCCCAAGGGACAGTGACCCCCTTCAATGGTGGAGGGCTAATGAGGCAAGATTCCCCACACTGGCTGCTTTAGCAAAATCCTACTTAGCTGCACCAGCAACATCCACGCCATCTGAAAGACTTTTTTCAGTGGCTGGACATATTGTAAACAAAAAAAGGGCAAACCTGACAGCACAGCATATTGAGATGCTAATATTCCTCCACTCCAATACATGACTACAACACAGACACACACACACCTGAGCAGACACACACGCACGGAGTGAGAGTGGTGGTGGAAAGCAAGAGGGAAAGATAAAGGAGAGCAGCAGAGCAGCACAAGTGCTCTTGCAGGAACACACACACACAGCTGCTGTTATTTTTTATTTGTTTTATGTTTATATTTTGATTCAGATTGTGTTTTTTGTACAACAGTTTTATTTATTGAAAGAAATTTTTATTTATTTTATTATTCTTTGTAAAGTCTTGGGAGCTCCAGTAACTACTAAAAGTTAAACTACTGTTCACTTAACTGTAATAGGCCTGATACTTGAATTTATTTGTTATTTATTTCACAGATTTAAATGATTAGGCTAAGTTGCTGCTGTCACACATTGTGTTGTTTTGTAAATTGCAGCTGTCACCGCTGCTGTTATTTTTTATTTATTTTATGTTGATAAGATTTTGGTTCAGATTGCGTTTTTTGCAGTTTTATTTATTGAAAGAAAGTTTTATTATTTTTATTATTAATAGTTTTAGAATTTTATTAATTTTTTATTATAGGATTCCATTGCACTACAACTGTGTGCATGTTATTGTTGTATTGTTTAATACAATTCATTTTTGAACTTGATAATAAAAATATATTGGAAAGAAGAAATTTGTGTTTCATTCATGGAGATAAATTAGCATTAATTGCTATATAGGTCAAATTATGGGGAGATAATCGAATCGAATCGGATTTAAAAATGAATCATTAGATTAATTGATGCATCGAAAAAAAATTTACTAGATTAATCGATTACAAAAATAATCGTTTAACCCAGCCCTAAACTCAACAACTAATTTTCAACAGCTCGTTAAGTGTTGAAAGTGCTTTGCAACCAGTGTCAACGTTATGCACACACAGTCACAACTGAGAGAGCTGATATATGCCCTGCTAGCTTCTCAGGCTCTCCTCTTATTTGTACGAGGTTTTGATACTACCACAATGCGTAATAACTGTTCCTGGCTTCTGTCTCAACATAAGTTCACTATCTGTGAGGGAGTGTTTGCACGCTTGCTAGTTTGATATTACACAGCTTACACTCCACGGTTGTTTCGTTGATCTTTTCAAAATACTTCCAGATGTCACTCTTCAACTTCTTCGCCGCCGCCATTTTGGGGTCAAGTGACGGGGCTTACCTGCATCTGTGTTGTATGCGGCTGTGCACGTGACTGCGCCCCGTCCAATGAAATGCGAGTACTTGAATCTTAATATGTGTAACAAATACTGACGTTCAAAACGAGTACTCGAGTACTCATGCCCATCCCTAGTCACTTCGCGCCTGGATTACTGCAATTCCCTTCTCTTTGGTCTCCCCCACAAACTCCTCCATAAACTTTAACTGGTCCAGAACACTGCTGCCCGTATCATCACCAGAACACCATCCTTCAGTCACATCACCCCCATTCTACATCAACTCCACTGGCTTCCCATCAAACACTGTATTAACAATAAAATCCTCCTCCATACATTTAAGGCCATCCATAACCTTGCTCCCTCATACCTCTCTGCCCTCCTACACATCACTATCCCCACCCGGTCTCTCAGGCCTGCCTCCTCCATCAGCCTAACTGTCCCCCCAGCCTGTCTGTCCACTATGGTGTCCAGACCCCTCAGCTGCTCTGCCCCTCGTCTCTAGAACTCCCTCTGCCCTGACATCAGGAACACTGACTCTATTTTAGTTTTCAAGTCCCACCTCAAAACCTTCCTGTTTAGGCAGGCATATGAGTGTTAATGTTTCCTCTGTCTTTTAATGTTCTGCTGCAAACTCTGCACTGTTTTTCTGTTGTATTATAGATGTGTTTTAATTGTATTACCTGTTTTTTTTTTTGTTGTATGGCGCCTTATAAATGAAATGTATTATTATTTATTATTATCCCCCGTACCGCAGGGTTTCTCACTCATTTAATTGTGGCAGCCTGCCACAATGAGAACATCAGCCACCACTTTTCACTCTCTATTTTCGGAGCTGCACTTCTCATTAGGAGCGCTTTTAGATAATACAAACCATTAGATGAATCATTGCTCCACGCTCTCACAGCACAGAGCATACTCTAGGCACAGACAGAGCAGCAGAACACCAGGTCCAGTAAAATATAAACTTAACTGCTCATTGCAATAAGTCTAAAAGTTTGCTTTTACTTGCCTGCTCATCTCATCCATTGATCTGAGCTGATTATCCACTTTACATCCACTGCTGAGGGAAAAAAAACTTATGAAGAGTTTAGTCTGCGCTGTGTTCACAGACCTGCGGGGTTGCCGCGAAGGGCTAGGGTGTCCAAGACTTCAAGGAAGTGCTTTTCAGCCCTTAAAATCCCCACTTAATTTGAAGGGCCGTGCAATGCACACTTACGAACCCATCTCAACTGAGAGGAAGATTGAATTTCCCAGCATGCATTGCAAAATTATCCAGCCAGGCGAGTTTTCCAGGAAGATGGCAGCCTTCATGAGAAAGCCATTGCACAATTGCAAGTACTATTTTCGCAAATAAGCATGCAAAAATTCCAAAAATGTTGGAATGTGTTATGTTTCTGCAAACAAATGGACATGCCCTCAAATGCAGGTGAAACATGCGCTGAAACCCATGTCGGCAGTACTTACTGAACTCCGCAACCTACAAAAAGAGCACATGGAGGCTTCCCAAGACATGAAGACCACCTTGTCCAGGGTTGAATCCACCCTCAGTGATCTGCAGAACGTACGATAAAATTGGGACATGTTGCGGAGCTTGAACAAAGGGTAAGTGACATGGAGAACAAAATACTCCACCATGAGAGGGCTATTCGCTATCTACTTCATCGAAAGCGAAACTGCCAGCAAAGTGCGAGGATCTCGAGTCCAGAGCAAGACGAAACAACCTGTGCATATACGTGGTGAAAGAGGGGCACGAACAGAATGATATGATGAAATTCATAACCAACTTGATGCGCACCTCACTGGCATTACCAGAAGATTTGGACCTGTGTGTGGAGAGAGCACATCACTCACTGACTATGAAACCGAAGGACTCCCAATGCAGCCCTCTATTCCGGACTACAGAATCAAAGAAACAATACTTCAGAAAGATTGGACTACACAGCGGATTTACAGAGGGAACGCAAACAAGTATGGGAGGTAATAAAACAACTTAAGGAGCTCATCTGAAAATCCACTTGGAACCCGGAGTGTAGACCTTCTCGGCCCTTGCGGATGCGGTCCCTACACTTAAGGAGATGCAGATTCATGTTAAGGTGGATGACTGGGAGACTCCTCAGAAGGAACTGTTGCGCAATCACTGGAACGAGGCCCCGACATCAAACAGAGCAGGCCCATCAACTATGACAAACACGAACTTGGAAATTTTTATTCAATGCGTGGAATGAATAGTTAACGACTTTAAGATGTAACTAGACAAAAAAAAAAAAAAAAAAAAAAAGGTGTAAGTTGTATAGCGATGGTTGTAAACTGGGATTATGTCTGCATACTTTGTTTTCATTGTAACAAGGAGTTATGTTTGGCTGGTTCTAATAAGTTGAAGAAAAGAAAGAAATACTATATGGGGTTCAGGATGAAGGGATAAAATATCTTAATATTGTTTAATTTATTTTTTGTTTTATTTCACCTTAGGCAACTCTAATTTCAGCTATTTCGTTGTGAGATAGTTGCAGTAGCACTGTGTGCGTCTACCCAGAGAGGTTTTAGTCACAACCCTCTGTTTAGAAACGTAATAGTAGGAAGTTTGTTCAGTCAGTTGGTTGGAAGTCTGTTCATGTTTTTTTTCTTTTGTTCTGTTAGGCATGCAAGTTATTTTCCTTCCATCGTGTTTGATGATTACTTATATGATTCTGACAGTCGTACAGTCATATGTTATATCTCAAATGGTGTTCAGATGCATACTGAAATGTTGCAAAGGAGGTCCAATTTGAGAACTAGGCTGAATAATAATATATTTTCCATACATTTATGAATAATTTGACCATAATTACCTATAATGTCTGTGGACTGAATTATCTTATTAAAAAGGAAAAAATATATATAGTCAGCTACAGAAAATGCAATATTCCATTGCTTTATTACAGGAAACTAGTGTGTGGAGTGTGCAGTTTGTTGAAATCACGCCTAAAAGCTATCCTGGTGTATGCAGCATGTATGTCAGGTGACCACCCAGTGTGCAGCAGTGACCAGGACAGACGCAGAAGAAGAGCATGAGCACAACCACGAACAGGCTGAGTTGGTGGCGAAAAAACCCCAATGCCTATTATATGGCGACACTTTGGATTCAGGTACAGCGACGTTGAACAGAAAGACGTGCTGTGAAAAAGTTTAAAAGTTAAAGTCGCCATGTCCCACGGCAACACGACCAATCTATATCAGCAATTGAGACAGCACAGAGAAAAATGCATGCGAGAGAAAGCCGAGCCGTGTAACGTTAAAGACAAAGAGACAACTGAAAGCCGCCAGAGCCTCATAAAACAACATCCAAGCACAGTTACGCAAACATTTGTAAGTGTCACAAGGAAATCATGGACTCCATAACAAACTACATAATAACAAATTAAAGACTGAGCAATTTTGCTCGGTTTCGGCCCACTTGACATGCTGCTGTGTTGTGCTATTCACATTTACGTGACAACGCCTGAACGCAACTCTCAGTTGGCTCTCTCTGCTGTGTGTACAGTGCCAGGCTGCGCTGCTGTGCAAGCAGCGTGTTTGACTGTGCTCAGTCTGTTGATGGTCATTTACACACTGTCCATAACAATAACTAAGTCAGGTCAGCTAAGTGCCCCCCTAATATAATGTAACACTGGTGATATAACACTGAATCAAGCAAGAAGACTAATGATACTTTTTTTTTTTAATTATATTGACATCTCAATCACAAATCGCGATATTGTCCACTCAAATCGCAATCGCACATTTTTATCAAATCGTGCAGCACTACAGGAAACCCACCTATCAGAAGGTGAACATAAAAAACTAAGATGGGAATGGGTAAATCAAGTATATAGTGCTTCGTTTGATTAATAAAAAGGGGTGTAGCAATTTTAATCAATAAATCACTGGATAAAATGGGGCAGTTTGTTATGGTTGTAGGCAGGACAGGGGACATGGAGGTACCTATTTTGAATCTATATGCACCAAATGAACATGATCATAACTTTTTTGAGGCAATTGCAAATGTAATTGCTGCTAATGCTACGGGCATGATAATAGTTGGTGGTGACTTTAATGCTGTACAAGATGGAAAATTAGATAGAACACCAGCAGATAGGGGACCACAAACCAAAAAGACCAGGACACTTAATGGTATAATGTCAGAGTTAGGACTTGTGGTCCCCTGGAGACCTCAAAACGGGGCAGCAGTAGCTCAGTCCATAGGGACTTGGGTTAGGAACCGGAGGGTGTTCAAGGCCCCGTCTGGACCAAATATGGAGTGTGGACTGGTGGCTGGAGAGGTGCTAGTTCACCTCCTGAGCACTGCCAAAGTGCCCTTGAGCAAGGCACCAAACCCCCCAACCGCTCAGGGCACCTGACCAAGGCAGCCCCCTCACTCTGACATCTCTCCACTTTGTGCATGTATAGGTCCTGTTTGTGCATGTGTGTGTCTTTCAGACCTGTGTGTTAATGAGAATCCCCCTCAGGGGGATTAATTAAGTATATGAAATACAAAATAAATAAATAAAAATAAAGAGCATGGCTTCAGTTGTTTTTCTAATGTTCATAAAGTTATTCTAGGATTATCTGTCTCTCCCGACAATATATGTATAAGGTAATAGACTGTTATATTCAATCGATAACACTGAGTGATCACGCTCCTGTTATATTAAATATAGATCAAGGTAAAGAAAACTTCTTCAAATATTGGAGACTAAATGCCTCATTATTGACCAATGCAACAGTAGTACAGGAGTTAAAACAGGACATGAAAGAATTTTTTGAGATAAATGATACTGGAGACGTAACAACATCAATCCTGTGGGGGGCAGTTAAAGCTGTTTAAGTGGCAAACTTATTCAGATTGCATCAAGACTAAAAATAAGATTGGCTGAACAAATAAAAATGAATAAAAAAAAAAGATTAGAAATAGAAAATAAAGCTACAGGAGCACATAACACTCTGCTCGAACTACAAGAAACTAGTAAGGCTTTACCCCCAATTTCCACCAGATGTGTATTAGTTGGGTCTGCGGTCCGGCACGGCAGCGGAGCCGATTAGATTCAATTCTGGTCAATGTGTGTGTTTCCACCGGCTCCGGCAGTGCTGCGTTCCGGCTCCGTCTCAGCTCCGGCAGTCCGGAGGCCTCCGCAACAGATACGCAGGACTTCTATTTTTGCTGGACGCTGGAGCACAACGCAGCAATTCAGCACAGAGCAGATCGTGCGGGGCAGGAAGTCGTGCAGAGAAACAAAATAAAACATCCGGTTAATTTTCAAAATAAGATACACAGCGTTCACGGCGGATCATATTTCCCTGCACTACACCTTGAAAACTACATAATGGGCAGAGGCAGGCCTGAAGTCAACAGGTCAGAGGTTTTCAGACGTCATTTCACCCTGTTGACACCGTGGACGAGGAGATATTCATCATGGCAGTGCACCGAGATGTCTTCCGGCGGAGCTGCACCGCTCCGCACAGCAAACGCAGCCGGTGGGTATTGACGGACGGCGGAGCACTCAGCAGATAACCAGCACTGCCGTACCGCAATCCAGTGGAAATCCGGCGTTAGAAAAGTTCCTCACATATTAAGCAGAGGGTGCATTAAGATTCTCCAAACAAAGATATTATGAAATGGGAAACAGAGCTAGCCGTCTGTTAGCGTTTCAGCTTTGTAAAGCTCAGGCTTATCGTTTGGTATCCAAAGTGGTGCATCCCATACCTAAAAAAATACTCTCCCACCCAAAGGAAACTGAAGACGCCTTTGCAGCTTTTTACAAAAATCTATATGAAGAGTCTAAATCAAACACGCTGGGTGATACATCTGAAGTCTTTCTCACCAGCCTAAATTTACCCTCATTATCAGAAGATGAAACATTGCAAATTACATCACATATTATGGAAACTGAAATCCAGGAAGCCATAAAAAAAATAAAAAAAAATCTCGGGGGACATATGGACCCCCTGGAGAATTTTATAAATGCTTCATTGATGATTTAATACTGGTATTGATTGAAGTTTTTAACTATGTTCTCTCCAAAGGGGATCCACCAATTACAACTGGCAGAGGCCATTATATCAGTGATTAGGGATGCACTTTTGGGCAGTCACAACGCCAAGAAGAGGACAATATTGGACCCAGCGTCGGTAAGCCGTTCTTGCGTCGCGCAGCACTATGAGCCTCCGCCGTATTTGACAGGAATACATTCCCGCCTGTGTCTGTGACCCCTGTTCAGCCCACAACCGGCAGGATTTGCCTTTAGTTTCTGCTGCTGGTTGAAATCTGTACTCGCACAGCGTGCTGAATGATTTATTTTGTGCACACAAAACTATTTTTAGTTGCAAATGCGAGTAAAATGCTTGCACCGTAGAGCTCTGTAGTGGAAAACAAATCACTGTAGCATATATAAACAAATCAAACCTACAAGTAAAAATAAATTAATAATAACTTTCACTGCTTAAAGATACTCAATAGCTCAGTTCATACCTGAAATGTCACTAGATACAAACCACTGCAGCGGCATGTTGAGTGCCAGGTGGACAGCGTGCGCCATTATTGGACGCGCATGGACACTCACGCTCTTGCGATTGGACTTTGATCTTATCCCACAGTAGTGGTACCTGAGGTACTGTAGTACTACGGTATTCAACATTATGGTATCATATGTACTGTGGTGTTTTAGTACCGCGGTCAGTGCAACACTACTATGTAGCAATCATCATATAATTCCAGCAGACAACGTAAAAGCACAGACACAGCTCATGGATCGGAAATTTCCACAGGTGGATCGTATATTTCCGATCTGTGAATTACGTTGGTATCGAAACCCGATACCGATACTGGATCAGATCGGCTCCATCCCTATCAGTGATCCACAAAGATGGTAAAGATACAACTGTCTGTGAAGGGTATAGACCCATTAGTCTACTATGTAATGATTTAAAGTTACTGACCAGTTTACAGGCAAAACGGATGGAGAAAATTATTGAAAAATTGATTTTATACGGACCAGACAGGCTTTATCCCCAGCAGACAGGGAACTAATAATAAAGGAGAACATTAAATATTATAACATGTGCTAAGAAAAGTGGGCACAACTCTATGCTATTTAGTTTAGATGCACAGAAAGCATTCGATACTGAATTGGCCGCAATGGGATTTCACACTATGGGATTTCACACACCCTGTAAAACTGAAAGAGTACAGTGAGTGATGGGTGCTGGCCTGTGAAATACCAGCAGTGTGGCAGTGGACAAAGCCTCCAAGGATATGACTTTGCAAACAGATTAAACACAGTCAGCTTGCTGGTGGGTTGTGTGTATGTGTAGCAAGAGCAAACTTTCTGCCACTTCACTGCGGTCAGGCAGCAGCAGTAGGATTCTGGCCTGAATAGTGCAAGTGCCTGATGAAGTGGTCCAGAGGAAAAAAACTGAGACTTAGCATGACAAAAGAAAGTGAAGAGAAGTCTGCCAACAACAAAAACAACAAAATAACCTGGGGCATAACTATCCATGGTCAAATCACATAAGGGCCTTCAATGGGGGTTAACCCTCAGGCTTTTTCTAATGTTGGAGAATTATGTTGGTCATCCAGTGCTGGCCACTGTCCCAATCACAGCTACACTGCCTCCACTCTAATATTCATATTGGCTGATTATTAAGGGTTTACAGTCAAGGCAAGTACACTGCATGTATTTTTGAATGCAAGTAAGATGATAACTGACATTATCATGTTAAAAGTCAGAAGCTTTAATTTTAAAAGAAGGAAACTATCTGGCCTGCATGCATGGTTCCCTGGCTACCTTTGTGTTAATGTATCATTCTGGATGTGGGTCAGCAGGTCTGCAACTCATTCATGGCCTACATGATGTCAGACTGTTCAACAATACAATATGATGCTCATATCTTCTTACTGGTTTCATACAGAGCACTCAGAAGAACTCAAATGACTAGGTCCCATTTTTCTTAAATTTCAGTATAATCTGAGCACATTATTGAATGCAAAAAAATTCTATCACCATAGGGCCCAACAGCAGCCACCAGTGTGCTTCAAGTTGTTCTGATGTCCTGCCATCAATGCAAAAATAGGTCAAAAAGCCAAGAGTCAAAGCGATGTGGCAGAAAGCGCATCCACTAAATGGTGTACTGTCAAGCCGATGATGAGACAAGACCAAGAGTTAAAAGCCAACACATGAATGAGATGAGATTCCTAAGCATAGGAGGAGGGGGTTCGGAATATTTTCTGACATTATTAAGGACGTATCTGGAGTAATCAAATAACTATCATTTTAATAGCACGGCATACAACCAGGGATGTCTACCTATAACTGTGAATTGGTTAACCACCAGTTATGCATGTCTATAGCTTAAGCCGCTGTTGTTGTCATGACTGCCCAAAAGTACCTGAACAGCCGAGCCATGGCAGCACACAGTACGTGGCGTATCAGAGGAGAGACGAGCCGTTCACATTTCTCTCTTGTGGCAGGCAACAGCCCCCAAACCTCACCACACTTTAGGGACTGTTCTTTACTTATGAAGGGACTTGTCAGGGGAGGAGGGTGGCTGGTTGATTTTTATTTTATTTATTTATTTTACTTTAATCCCCCCTATGTTAATCACTTATAGATGCTGATTTTGAAGTACGAATAAGTCAATAAGTAATTTATTCCATTGAAATATCAGTGATGTATTATAGAAAAGTGATTTATCTATTTGTAAATGACAAAAGGCACATCTGCCTCATTTTTGCTGTGTTATCCTGATACTACTCAGAAGGAGGGTGTTCATTTGCAAAAACTAAAAAACGGCAACGCTGCTGAAAAAAATCCTAGAGGAAACACTGCAGTGAGTAAGCAGCTCAATTTTAAGCAGCATTGGTAACCACTGTTAGCTCTGTTGGTGCTGTTGGCAGTTTCAGCACAGAGTGCTGCTAAAATAGCTAACATTGCACAAGAAGGTTTTGCGGTTAATGTTAACTTCCACCTGACCTAAGTGGTGCACAGTGCAGAGTGGAAAAGGCTAACTTTGCCTAAGCAGTGGAACCCAGTGGAGCCCAGTGGACATGAGCAGTGGGTACTAGAGGTCCAACGATATGGCCTTTAGGCCGATTAAGCCGATGCAGATATTGAGAGAGAGCAGGGCGGCCGATGGCCAGTATAAGGCAGATATCACTTTTTTCTCCCCCATCTGATAAAATACAATGTTTTGTTGTTCCTTGCCTCAAGCCCGGGCTTCACCTGCTCTCTGCCTCCTGAATTGTGCTTTTGGATCTAGGACTGAACATGATAACAAATGACACAATACTGCTTAACTTAAATGTTAACATTTATTGAATGTTCTGGTAATTGACTAAATAGAAGAATTAGTGTTTAAGTGCTCTTATTAACAGCAGCATCACTGAGAAAACATTTACAGAAATTACTGTATAAACTTTGTTAGAAAAAATAACCCACCCTCTTTCTCTCCCCCTCTCTCCCTGACATGACATCCAAACAGAAATAGACATGCACTGACCAGAAGAGAAACCTTAAAATAGTGTTAAACTCTTGCACAATGTTGGTGTTCTTGAACGTGCCCTTAACACTGACGTCAGCGTCTTGGTCAGCTCAAAGAGGTGAGGCTACACACAGGTGCAGCAGAGCAGAATGTTTATCCGTCTCTCATCTCTCTGTTATTCACGTGTAGTGTTGGTGCTGCGATCATTAACAGACTGGAATACCAAGCAACTCACACCAGTCAAATGCAACTGAAGGCTGTGTGTATCTCCAACATGTAGACAAGGCATTCCATCCCCTTTATGATGACTGAATCGCCAATTCTACACATGAATAAAGGAGAACTCTTAGCACTGGTGTTTATATTTTTGTTCAGTATAGGAATTAGAAAATGCACCGGAGACGCTGAATGCGCATTTCAAAGCAACTCAAACTTGTTATACAAGTACCCGTGGTGCTTCCCTGATAAGCAAACGTTAGCCCCACACCTGTCACAGGCACTTGTTGCATGTTGCTTTCAACGTCTCCAGTGCATTTTCTAATACAATGCAAACACCAGAGCTACTTGTCAATATGTCGGAGATACACACAGCCTTCAGTTACGTTTGACTGGCATGAGTTGCTCTGTATTCCAGCACATTCAGATATTTAGGACTGTACTTTGATTGTCAGCTTAGATGGACGGATCAGGTAGAGGATGTATGCTCAAAAATTATTCAGCGTCTGCACTCTTTACGTAGGCTCAGGCTATATGGTGTCAATAAAGAAATTATGCTATTGTTTTATAGGGCATCAATTGAATCAATCATCAGATATGGTATGGCAACTTGGTTTGGTAACTTGCCTGTTAAATTTAGGGATGCACCGAATATTTGGTAACTGAATATATTCGGCCGAATATTGCAAAAAACCACACATTCGGTATTCAGTGGAATAAGTTCAAAGCAAGGCCGAATAATAGCGGCATGTTTTGTTAACGCAATCAAACAGCATGCCGTGACGGGCGGAGTGAAATGTCGGCAGTGTGGCGATCCGTCTGTCACCACACTTGCATTTGCGAATAAAAATAGAGCAAAACAGGCTGAAATCATTCAGCACACTGTGTGAGTACAGATTTCAACCACCAGCAGAAACGATAGGCGAATCCCATCGGTTGAACGGGGGGTCACAGACACAGACTGTAATGTATTCCTGTCAAATTCGGCGGCCATCGGCTTACCGGCGACGGAGAAGTCAGCTCCAATAATATCCTCTTCTTGGCATCATGATTGCCCAGTAGTACCTGAACAGCCGAGCCAGCCGAACACAGGTATGTGACGTGTCAGAGGAGAAACGAGCCGTTCACATTTCTGTCTCAGTGACAGGTAACGGCCCACAAACCTCACCGCACTTAGGGACTGTTCTTTACTTATGAAGGGACTGTTCTTTACTTATGAAGGGACTGTCAGGGGAGGAGGGTGGCTGGTTGATTTTTATTCTATTTTTTTATTTCAATCCCCCCTATGTTAATCACTTATTGATGCTGTTTTTGAAGTATGAATAAGTCATTAAGTAATTTATTCCATTGAAATATAATTGATGTAGAAAAGTGATTTATCTTTTTATAAATGACAAAAGGCACATCTGCCTCATTTTCACTGTGGTATCATGATACTACTCAGAACCATGATATTTTCATTGGTATCGTACAGTGGGTCCCAATTTTGGTACAATAATCTGGAGGGGATTCATCTGCAAAAACTAATGAAAAACTAAACAACGATATTCGATATTCGGTACTCAGTATTCGGCCAAGCATTTAATATTATTCGGCTTCGGCCCCCCAAACTCCAGGATTTGATTGGACGGCAGGTAAAATTATCGGCATGCCACCGCTATCCTCTCTCCAGGAGATATTTGAGGAGACGGCAAGGAGACAAGGCCGCAAAATTGCTGGTGACCCAAACCACATCCTTCACAGTGAATATGAGTTGTTACCCTCAGACAAAAGGTACAGGGTATCTTAAATAATGCAAGATAGTGTGTGTGTGTGTGTGTGTGTGTGTGTGTGTGTGTGTGTGTGTGTGTGTGTGTGTGTGTGTGTGTGTGAGGGCGTGCGCGCACGTGTGTGTGTGTGTATTGTACTCCAATGAATTAATTTGTGCAATAAAAGTCGGCCTAATGATTGAAAACGGGGGAGTGCAATATTAGTAGTGCAAATGGCGAGAGAGTGTGTGTGTGTGTGTGTATGTGTGTATGTGTGTGTATGTGTGTGGCTGCGAGATGGAAGGATTGTGGACATCTGGTGCTATTTCTTATATTTCTATGTTGATATGTGCTTTTCTGTTGTGTTATATGTGAACATCTCGTTTCTCCCAAGGGAGACAATAAAGTAACTAAACTAAACTAAAAACTTATGATCGCAGCACCAACACTATACGTGTGAATAACGGAGATATGAGAGATGGAGAAACAGTCTGCTCTGCTGCACCTGTGTGTAGCCTACAACGTCAGTGTTAAGGCCACGTTCAAGAACACCAACAATGTGCAACAGTTTAACACTGTTTTAAAGGTTTCTCTTCCTGTCACTGGCCTCGTGAGCACAGGAATCGGCCTAAGTCGATTACCTCAAAATGACATTAGATCGGCCCGATTAATCGGCTGGCCGATTGATCGGTTGACCTCTAGGGGGTACTATGTTCATGTTGACACACCTATCCAGCTGTCTGTCAGCTAAGCCAACAGAAAATAAAAGGCAAGACATTTACATTACAAAAACTTTAAATTGCATAATGAGTAAATAGATAGTGCATTGAAATGCAGCTCACTGAGTCAATAGGGTGCTAAAATGAAAGGAATGGCCTGTTGTATTTCATGTTGTATTTCGTTTTGTTGTTTTTTTTTTGTTTTGGTTTGTTTTGTTGTGTTGTGTTGTGTTTTGATGTGCTTTGTTTTGTTTTGTTAAAAATGAGCTGGTTAGTTACCACTTGATAGATGTCAGGCTATCAATAGCAAATTAAACAAAACTGACATCCCAAGGGCTCATTTATGCTCAACCATAGGAGAAGGATATGGACGGAGCCTTCTGTCTGTACTCTGTGTTATTTGTGCATGTTTTTGAAAGCTTTCGGATGAAACAGTGCAGTACCACCAGAGATTGTGGAGGCAGTGTAGCGTATTTCAAGTGATATACGACTGTAGGAGACAATAAAGACATTTAAACAAGGGTGGAATGGAATTAATCAATAATATATTATAAAGACTTCTCCGTCCACATGTCAGGATGAATATAATGGCTACACAGACCACTGTTCTCCACCGTCGCTTTAGTTGTTGTGTGAATCTTCTGACTCTGCCCTCTAGTACCATCTATTGGCTGTATCTGTAACAACAAAAAGGACACATGGAAGTAGGGCTGGGCAGTATACCGGTTCGTACCGAAAACCGGTATTTATTTTCGTTATATGAATTTTTCATATACCGTAATACTGGTGAATAGCCCAAACAACGTCCGGAACATGCGTGGCGGGAATGTGTTTCAGTGGGGACCCATTTCACCGCTGCACACCACAGGCATGCTTGAACAGGCGAGAGTGAGAGCATATAGAAACGTTTAAAAGGTAAGAATGGCTGCTGGAGGCCAGGTCAGGCCGGGGTCAGGCTCCGGCAGAGAATCTAAGCTCTAGCACTAATGGAGCAGAGCGTGTGTTGCGTTCAGGCGTTGTCAGGTAAATAACAAATGGCACTTGAATAGGCCATAGCACAACACAGCAGCATGTCAAGTTGGCCGAACCTGAGCAAAATACCGTGAAATACCGTGAAACCGATATGATTTTTTCTTAAAACCGTGATATGAACATTTTGCCATACCGCCTAGCCCTACATGGAAGTATGAGGGCATTGATGTTTACAATGTTTGAAACCGATATTTCTACTTTCGTACATAAAGGGAGGAGAAATGAGCCTTAACACACGCACAACACAGTCTACACCTCTGGAAAATGTGCGTCTAAAGGTGTGTTCACACTGGACTTTTTATTTCTTTCGCTGTCGCTCGGTTCGCCCCTCTGATATCGTTTCATCGCTCAGTTGCATTCGCTCGTCAATGTGGCAGAAATCAACAGACTTGTTTTTTCGCTTTGATGACGTCATTGAAGCAATTAGGGTATTTTTTTGGGGGGGGGGGGGTGCGCTTGACTGTCATGACATGTCAGCTTCATAAAAAGTTAAGAAGTATAGCTGAAATTAAAAGCAACAATGATGTAAAAACACACAGAGACAATACATATGTCTGAGCGTTTATACCTCCGACTGCGGCAGCAGCTTTAAATTATACATTTTGATACAAACAGGTAGCTATACATATTGCAAAACTCTGTCAAAGTACACCAAAGCATGAATTTTCGTTTTTATTTATATTTATATTTATTTGAAAACGAAACCATTCATACGGTCAATAAAAAAACATTTTGTTATTAATAAAAAACGAATGTACAGTGACCGCACAGCCGTGTGTCTGCGTGCGTGTTTGTGCGTGTGTGTATGTGTGTTAGTATATCAGAGAGGAGGAATATCAATTTAAAAAAAGGTTTCCACTAATTATTTCGGTGTTTATTTCTTTTATTCTTAAGGTTTTTCATGAAAATGCGTAATATATAAAAACAATATTATAGACCAAATGTTAATCTAATTTATTATTGTAGAATGTATTTAGCAAATCACCACTTTCAACTGGAGACACGGCGCAGTAACGCAGTAGCGCAGCAGCAGCAAAAAAAGAAAGAAAGTAAGGCATTATAAAAAAGCTGACAAATAGTGTTAATTAATTGACATGAGACATTGGAGAGGTTGTCAGTCCTATTCTACACTGTAGTCTGTAATATGTTTTTTATTTTATCATAACGTCTCGGAAATTACTCAAATGCATTCATTGTGTGCTTCTGAGCACACGGGCAGCATAAACAATGAAGTTACATATGACGGTCTGGCAGATCGTTGCGGTGATTGGAGGCAGTTGACAGTGACAGTTTTTTCAGCAGCCATTTTTCTTCCTACCAGTAACCTATGGTTGAGGCAGCTCCAGCTTCAACTCTGCTCACATGCTCTGACTCAGGCATCAGGACGTCTGAGCTACAGTGATAGATGCATTGGCGCTGTCCGTGGTGCTTTACACAAGGCTCGCCAGGATTACAGCGCTCCTCCAAGCGCTGCAGTCCCGCCGGCTGGCACGGTCACTGTTGAGATTACATTTGTTTTTTATTATTAACAAAATGTTTTTTTATTGAACGTATGAATGGTTTTGTTTTCAAATAAATATTTGGAAACGAAAATGTATGCCTTGGTGTACTTTGACAGAGTTTTGCAATATGTAGCTATATAGCCTACCTGTATGAATCAAAATGTATAATTGCGGTCGGAGGTATAAATGCTCAGAGGTGTAGTGAGTTTCATTTTTGTAACTTAAAGGCTCTAGGACAAGTGCACTTACATTGATCACTTCCATAAAATAAAAAAAGAAATTGGAGAAGATTGAAAAAATTGTTAAAATTAAATTAGGGGACTGATCACAGATGTATTGTCTCTGTGTGTTTTTACATCTATTGTTGCTTTTAATGTGCAGCTATACTTTTAATGAAGCTGACATGTCATGACAGTCAAGCACCCCCGGGATTCCAGGATTACGGAAGCCAATCAGCGTTGAGCTGCAAGCGACAGGACCCAGCGAAATACCGCTCCAGATGAGATTTCTCATCTCAAGTGACGAGTGGAAAACCGTTCTGTCGCTCGGAGCCCAAGCGATTTTTCTCCCGGGAGAATATACGCTCCATCGCCTGTTTGCATTGACTTTGTATGTAAACTCGTCGCTAGCGGAAAAAAAAACAGGTCTGGCGTGAACACACCTTTAGAACATGACCTCAGTTCTAGGTAAGATATTCAATGTATTCGGGTCTCATACTGAGCAGGTGAATGACATAAGCAGTGCTCATATCTTTACTTTGCCTGTGGCATAATAATAGGCCTGGCTGATATTTGATGTGTGTTTAAATGCAACTGCTTTTCCATGACCTATAGTTTTTAGCACTGAGCAAATAAACAGTGATGGGAACCAAAGACTTGTGAAACTTGATGGCTAAGTGATGAAACATCTACAAGACAAAACCCTAAGTCCAGTTTCAGTTGACGTACTACTTCTAGACAGAAATGACAAATTATACAGGCATGAGTAATAAACCCCCTCCACCCCAGGGACCTCAGTAGCCTTGCGCTCGTCTTCTTGTGTGGAATAGATATTAGGGCTGCAGGATGTCATTCAGATTACTGTATTGTGTCATACAGATTACTGTTAATTTGTTATGCTGATCTGTTCTGTACGACATCTACTGCACGTCTGTCCGTCCTGGAAGAGGGATCCCTCCTCAGTTGCTCTTCCTGAGGTTTCTACCATTTTTTCCCCCGGTAAAGGGGTTTTTTTGGGGAGTTTTTCCTTATCCGCTGTGAGGGTCTAAAGGACAGAGGGATGTCGTATGCTGTAAAGCCCTGTGAGGCAAATTGTATTTGTGATATTGGGCTTTATAAATAAAATTGACTGATTGATTGATTGATATATCGTTTGAACATCGCCATCGCCATGGTCATGTGATGCCCATCGCGATGTTTTGCTTCACAAAAGCAGCTCTGAAGAAAGTTCATTGCTCCGCTCTGCTCGTCTCTCGGAGCACTCAGCTGCCCCTCCCCCTCTCATGCACACGCTGCAGTCACACACTGAAAATGAGTGACATGGGACAACGAGTGACAGGGAGAAACAGTAAAGGAGGATTTATGCCTGGTACACACTACACGACTTTTCCGCCCGTTCTGAAAGTCACAATGTAACATTACACGAATGTGGAGTCATAAAATCGTGCCATGACTTGGCCGACAGACAGGACACACTACACGATGGTACACACCAAGACATTTTTTGAACTTATATAATGATAATAAAGGCATAATGATGCACCCTTTAAAAGAGAAATAAACATTTATTTAACAAGAATATTTAGGAATGCAAAAAAGAAAATTTAAATATCCGAAGTAATACGTAAAAATATCGAAATAAATAAACACAAAAAAAAAGACTCTCAGTCTCTCACTCTCAGGTGTGCAGTTTTGCTGAGATGGTTTTAGAACAAACCCGGCACATCAGCGCGTCCAAATTACTGGGCTCCCGTCTGTCATTTGGTTTAAATCCAAAACACTCCCACACAGGGGCCGTGGCATTTGGTTTAGGAACAAGTTCCCTGTCTTTCTCTTACGCTCAACTCTCTGTTTTTCTCTGCCTCAACTCCCCCTCGCAAAGATCACACTGTGTGTATGTAGCACATAGCCCCGCCTCCCCCACAGAGACAAAGACACTCGATGACAAGAGCTTTCCCTCCGTTCATTACGCTAATGAACCAACTCACCTGGCTGCCAGATGAGGCAGTGAACGCTCTTGTCGTCCAGTCTCTTTGGTGGAGAGAGACAAGGAACACAAACACGCATGAATACGGCAATCAATCCCTTTTAATTTTCCATGCAATTAACCAACTTATCGCATATCGCGACAGGCCTAGGAGGGATTGTCTTAGCCGAGGGTATAAGTGGCTTTTAATTTGGGACAAATTCAGGAAGTGTTGAGTTTAAAATGACGGAGCGATACATTAACATCATCAAGGTAGGTTTGTCAAAAGTATCGATACTCTGAAAAGTGCAGACTGTGCAGGCAGCCTCTGGCAGGTACAAAGCCCTCGCTGCAACCCGGCTTGTTGTCGTCGCTGTGCATGCATGCACACATTTCTGTTGCTGTAATATGGCCAGCGCGGCTGCAGGAGGATCAGAGCAGCCAGTTTTGGTCAAAAATGATAAACGAAAAAGTGCTCTTTGGAAATATTTAGTGAAGTGAACACAGCACGCTGCAGACGGCAGGTACAGCCCCCCCCCCCCCCCCCCCCCCTCACTAGCAGCTGAGCAGCTGGTGTCGCCAGCATCAAACTAAAAATTAAACTTCTAACATTACTGTGGGAGCTAAGCAGAAAACTTTATCAGTCATGCCCGTCTGTAACATTAATAGACAATGTTAGTTTAACAGGACAACACAATTATGTGTGTCTGAAAAGCTATGTTAACTGTAAAGTCACAGATTGAAGCTGAAAAAAACGTTTGGTTTCTCCTGTAACCCCTGGTTCTCTGATCACATAGTGAGGTAGAAACAGGAGCATCCTGAGTCTAAACTACCAACTCTAATTGATCAGCAACGAAAATATGGTCCCAATTCACCAGAAGCACAGAAAATAAACAGGGCTGTAGACAAATACATTTGTATGGACAGATCTTGTTTCTGGTTGTTATTTATTTTGGGGGGATTTTTTGTTGTTATCATTAATGTTACTGTTCTGATCTTTATTTTAAAAAATGACATGCCTCTTAATTTTTTGCTGCTGTGTTGAAAATGGTATCGAGTATTGAATATTTTCCTGGGTATCGATATCGAGTTTGAAATTTTAGTATTGTGACAACCCTAATGTGTATGCATATTGCTCGCTGTTAAAAATGTGGCCCATTGACATTATCTGGTTTTGAAATGCGGCCCAGTTGAACAAGTAATTGAATAGCTCTGATGTGGTCTGTCTGTTTGTCAGCTATCTAACAACACATCAAAAATAATTTTAGCCAGTCTTGTTCAGTGAATCAGTTTATCATGTACACTCAAAAAACATTTAGGCCTAATATTTAAGATTGTTTGCTTACAAATACATAAACCTGGTTGTTCTTTTAAATTAATCTATTAAATAAATCACATTATTACTTATTATACTCATTATTATTACTTGAACGTGGACTTAAAATCATTGTTTTATTTTATGGCCTTGCTGCCCTGGCTTTTTGGCCTTTGTGCCCTCAAAAAATGACAACACAAGAGGCCAAATGGCCTTGCCCCTAAAATGATGAAATTCCAGGCCTGGTGCACACAGTCAATTTGATCTGATGCTAGCAAAGGTACTCATTTTATTAAATGCTGCAGGAAATCCTGAGATAACAATTTAGAATTTAATCTAATTTAGTCTATTTTATGTAGGGGTGGACAATATATCGATTATACTAGATGGATTGCAGATTGTTTCCTGTGGGATGACTCAAAAGCATATGTTACACGGAGGGTCGAAAACTAACTTTTTCACTTACCAGCCAGACAGGATGTTAGCATGTCTGTGACTTCCTGTACGGACTGAAGGCTGCTGGAAACTGTCAGGAAACTGTCTGACTTCACCACAGCTTTTTGTCACCGCCCCCCGCTGCGGCCACCTGCTCTCGTCTACTTTTCAGGCGAGACGCAGTTCATCTAGAACGATCCTATTAACAAAGAAGTGGAGTGAGAGAGTGATACATCCTGTCAGCTGAGGAGTTTCCTATCCTCCACAGGCTCCACTTCACTCAGCTTTACCTTCCCACTTTAACCTGAATAACAAACCGGGGTTCGGTGCCCTGGTTTGATTCAAACGGAGAGCCAGGGCTAGCTGGAAAGCTAGCGGAGGCTAACTAGCTGTGCTTCCCTCCGGTCATGCTGCGGCTCCGCTAGCCTCACAGCTGTGTGCGCTGTGTTCACGTCATGACTCACGCACTTACGCGACCAAAGATCTTCTCTGCCTGAAATACACATTACTCTGCCAGGAAACCAGCCGATACCAGCATCGTTCTCCAGTAACAAGAAAATAAAAAAACAAAAAAATAACTCGCCAGAGTGGCGAGTGGTCTTAAAAAATTACCAGCCAGAGACAAAATCTACCCGTAATTGGCGAGTGTTAGTTTTGGACCCTGGTTACACGCAATCCCTCGACCATTTAGATCACTCTCTCTTAAGTGATAGTGTGGGAGCAGGAGAGGCATGTGTATTTGTAACTGTGCGTTCAGACCAAAAGAGGCAAAAGAGGCAAGGACGCCCGAGGCTGCGCGAGAAACAGGACAGCTGCCAAAGCGGCAAAATATTTTAGCCGCTTTGGTCGCTCTTCACGTGACTGACGTCAAAGTTAAATGGCGCTAGTCATTTAAAGGAGCCGCAAAGCAGACTTCTTGACAGCGGCATAGTGCTGCTTGCTGTTGTTCACCTTCAGTTTAAAACATGCCTCGTTGCATAGGAGGTTTTGTGTGTCATTAAATACAGAAAAAAAAAATCTCAGAGCATGAACATAAATCAAAACCATCTAGTCACGAGCGGATTGACTATTGAGGAGGAAGCAATTAACAAAGGGCATTATGATTTACCCATCACAACATCAAACCTTTACAACTTTGAATTATACTAAAATTCTGTGGCAAAGACGTACCCTGGGCATGCAAGCCTTTCTTGCTTCATCTGAATGAGATGACACATTGCACAACAAAGAATTTTATCAACTAACTGACATTTAATTAGAGCAAAAATATCTTGATGTGTGCAGTGAAAAGTGCTTTTTTTTCAAGCGTCTTCTTCGGGTGTACAGGCAGGCAGCAGCACACATCACAGCGATGTCATCCAAATCCATGATGAGTCCATATGATTGTGAGGTGTGGTTAAACGCGCATATTTATAGTCATCGCAGACCATGTTAATGATACAATAATAACAATTATGAGCGGGAGTTAATTTAATGTCATAACCGCCTCACCCCTTTTTCCCTGTTCTTCCAAAAAAGTAAAACACTCTTTGGCCACAAGATTGTTATGTTTTCCGGCTCCGAGGTAATTTTCTTTAGGCCTATAGTACACACGCGCACACACACACACACACACACACACACGGGTGCAAATGCGCGCTCCTTACGTCTCAGCTGCAGCATCTCTGTGCACAATTACGCATGTGGTGTTGTCTGCTTGTCTTTCGTTTGGTGTCATACAAGTTCGTGTGTGTGTGTGTGTGTGTGTGTGTGTGTGTGTGTGTGTGTGTGTGTGTGTGTGTGTGTGTGTGTGTGTGGCCAAAGAGTGTTCCTTTTTTGGAAGAACGGGGAAAATGGGGTGAAGCGGTTAGCGAATTAAATTAACTCCCGCTCATAATTGTTGTATTGTATCATTAACATGGTCTGCGACCACTATAAATATGCGCGTTTAACCCTCAAAATCATATCGACTCTTAATGGATTTGGATGACATCGCTGTGATGTGTGCTGCTGCCTGCCTGTACACCCGAAGAAGACGCAGTCGCCGGGTTTGGGTGCACGAGATTCTCCGGCGCCGTGAGGAGCTCGGAGAATTTCATCGGCTGGTGCTGGAGCTGCGGCTGAACAGAGAACGGTTCCAGCGGTACTTCAGGTTGGACGTCCAGCAGTTCGACAGCTGAGCCCGCACACAAGTGATCGATTTTTCTCGGCATCCATGACGGAACTAGGAACCAAAGTTACATGTGTTGTTCTTTGGGGCCCGCTCGAGCCAAGGACACCTCTACTCTGATTAGTTGCCGCCGGTTGCCGCTGAACCGCGTCATAGCTAATTACCATAAAGTTAACTGAGGTTCAACTTTTCATCTGGTGCCGCTTTGGACGCTTTAGCCACTTTGGACGCTCTGGACGCGCGGCTGACGGCGGCTGACGCTTTGGCCGCTCAGGACGCCGGGCTCTCATTGAAAATGTATTAACTTCCGGCGTCCTTGCCTCTTTTGGTCTGAACGTACAGTAAGTGTAACCATTTTGTCGCATCTTACAACCATGGAGCACTAGTGCCACTTTTATAAATTATGAATGTATGTACTGGAGAGCTGTTAATTTGTTTCCAGCTCACAGTGAATAAATCATCATGTTTAACGGTGCCGCAGCTTAAAATTCAGATTACCTTTCTGCCAACTCCTAACACCCTGATGACCAGTAGCTGAAAGTTAACAGCAAAAACATCAGTTCCTGCCGGAGACGACACAGGGCCAGTGGTTACAATTTGATTACTTCATTAAAATGATGCTTCAGACAGATTTATTTTAACAGTTCTACATTTATTTAACTTTATTATAACTAGAGATGTTCCTGGCGACTAATTTTCCTGTCGACTAAACAAACATTTTAATTAAAACTAGTCAACTAGTCTAAAGTATTTGAAATATTCTCCCAAAAAATACAGTGTTCCAAATTATTACGCAAATAGAATTTCAGTGAAACAAACATTTGATTTTTAGTTTTTAAATTAAAGTTTTCAATTATGCTGTTTCTCCTGTTTATTTAGATCACTAACATCAATCTCTCAGACGGATTTGGTAATTAGTTTGCCAGGTGAGCCTAATTAAAGAAAAACTACTTAAAGCAGCTGTGCGGAACTTTTCGTTTTCGTTTATTATAGTGCCCCTTTGGTCGAAGCGGTATGACACCCACAGCCTGGTGTCATAAAGCCGGAAATTACCGCATGCATTTGTTTTGGAGAGCGAGAGGATTAACTGATGTCAGGTCAGTCCAAGTGAATAGTGGAAACAGCAGAATTACTCAGTAAATTCTCCTGTCGTGTTTCTGTTCTGATCTAGTCTAGTCTGTTGTGTATTTTGAGCTACTAAGGCTACCATAGTAGTGTGAGCCTCAAGTTATTCTGGGTAATGTAGTAACCGTTGTTGTGCTACTGGAAACTATGAGAAGCAGCCGTGTACGTTCGGTGTAAGGAGGAATAAACAGTTAAGAAGTCATCTGCTGAGTCCGCATCATTATGTGAAAAGAATACTCCGACGATTTGGGAGTTATGCCCTTTCTCTATCATTTTCATATTGAGACAGCGGTTAGCAAGGCACTGTCAGTACATCTTGTGCGGATGGATACACCAGTGAGCAACAGCTGCAGCTGGCTCTGGGACAGGTACGCTAGGTCACTCGGTAAAAGCAAACAAAGAGACGACACAGACGATATTACTCACCCAACTGAAAGCTGTCTATCAGCTCCTGCAGGGCTGGAGCGTTTTTTTTCCAGTTCATCTTAGGAACATGAAAAAAGTTTCAATCACGCCAGGATTAGTGATTGCTGCAAAGTTTTCATTCCTTGTGATGCACTCTCTGCGGCTGTTTTCCTCCTGATGATATATCTCCCCAACAATGGTAGCACCGAATCCAACTATGCAGGAAAATAGTAGCGGAGGATTCAGCCTGTCTCATCTCTGCTCAGCATCCAACACATGGAGTTCCTCATCTGTATGCTCCAGCTCAAACAGGTATGGCTCTGGATCTGTGTCCGCTACAAGAAACTCTTCAAAATCGCGTTCAAAGTCGTCCATTGCAGCTGCTAAATTCCGGAGATATCGCTAGGCTAAATAAACAGCTGAGTTTTGTTTACAAGCTAAGTCTGTGCCTGCCCACCGGTGTATCCCTCCGCCCATCACAACGCAGGGCGTACTGACCCTGTGTCAGCGCAATGCTAAAGGCTGAGACCCAGCCACTGGACGTACAGACACAAAAAAGATATCGATCATGTTGTCTCAATATGAAAATGATCGAGAAAGGGCATAACTCCCAAATCGTTGGAGTATTTTTTTATGTGAAGATACACAGTGAAGACATAACATTATCCTAACACAGCAAAGCTGTTACCTGCAGCCTTCGCTGGCAAAGCTAGCGCTACTAACGTTAGGTCAGTCCAAGTAATTACTGGAAACATGCTAACATGCTAACGTTACACACAAGTTAATAGTAAAGTAAGACCTGTTCATAAATGTTCTGATGTAGCTCTGAATTTCCTATAAACTGAGGACAACTGCCTGCTGTATATTTGTGTTCATGGTCACAGTCACAGGTAATTTTACATGATGCACCTTCGTTATCCGCCATGACATCAAAAGTACAACCAAGTCCTCATAGATACATCCCTGGTAAAACTGTTAGGTGTTATATGTTCAGCAATGCCCGTTGCGTACTGCTTCCTTGAAGAACACTGTAAACACAGCTCCTTCTTCTTCTGTGGTTTAATCGCTGCGGGCCGCTGCAGGCGAGCAGAATCACTTCCGCCTCGGGTGCCGCATTCTGGTTTTCTGACTTCCGCTGTGGGTCCGACCCGAGCTAGGCTACACTAAATAGCCATATAGACAAAGACTTTTTTGTCGCTGTTCGCTGCTGGACAGATTAATTAATGGTAAAAAGTTCCGCACAGCTGCTTTAAGGAGGTTGTTCCACATTATTAAGCAAGTCACAGGTTTCTAGTAAAATGGACAATGTCTTGCAAAAGGTATGGAAACATTGGATATTTCACAGAAAAATTAAGAGAGATCATCGTACTGTGAAAAGATCTGTGTGTGGTTCAGAAGGCAGACAGGTTCGTTCAGATATCGAGGAACGTTTCTACCAGGCAAATACGTCAAATTCGGATAACAGCTGTGAAAAAGCCACAGAGTGGATAATTTCCCAGCAACCAGAAAATCACATTCACTAGTACCAGTGCGAGTACTATAAAAATGTTAGTACATGCACTGTTTTGATGTTAACGGTAGTTGGTTTCTTTATTGGGGGGAAAAAAAAAACATCTACAGACCGAGCGGCACGTTCTCCCAGTGCATATGTCCGGGTCTGAGCGTGAGCCCGACCTGTTTCCTCTCGGCGCGGACAGGTGAGTGTTGTTTCACCGACTGAACACTGTCAACAAGGAGACACCCGGGCCCTGCCGGTGTGTCACCTGATCACACCCACAGTCCTTGAGACAGTCTGTGTATCTGCCTGTCTGTCTCATTCCCAGTCATCACTCTGAGTCCATACACTGTGTGCGTATATTATTAATATGTGAAACGTGAGGTTAAATATGGAGGACAATAATAACTGTGACATGTAAATAAAAATGTTGAGGTGAGACAGTCACAGAAGGAGACACTCTGGGCTCATTATTATTATCTTTTTTCTATTTTTACAATCAATCGATTCATGGAGAAAATAATCAGCAGATTAATCCAGAATTATATGATCACTGGTTAACAGTTTAAAATCAAACAACCAGTAACATCCTGCTGTTACATTAATGAGCATTAACTCATATAATATATAAAAATATAAGTGTTTTATTTTATTGATTAAATTAACAAACAAAGTTCAGGACTTTGACTGTAACTGAGTATTTTTATTCGAGTACATGAGAGCTGACTGCAGCTTGTGACTGCTGCCCCCATAAACTGTGAGGAAAACAGTCGAAATGAATAAATAACTAAATGAAATGAAATAAACAAATAAGTTGTGACTGAGAGATACAAAGTTTCTTCCCCCGAGATGATGAAATGATTAACAAAACAAGACAAGAACTTCCTGAAGTCATAAAAAGAAGAAAGATGACAGGGTGCTCTCCAGGTAAACGCAAGGTGCTCTTGAAGTTGAATATTAACTGTAATAATTTTAAAAAGCCTTTATTTTAATCAGGCATAAAAAGCCTTTATTTTAATTGGGCATGTCCAATTTGTCAAAGACAAAACATGTCTAGGCTAAATATTGCTGCATATTACCAATGTAATAGTGGAGACTAACCGGACAGTAGTGCTAATGTTAATGGAGCATCGTAGAGTGTACTAATTTCAAACACTTTCGTGGCATCTCAGAACGCTGAACTGCCAAATCTGTCAATACACCATGCCGGACTTCACCACACCACAGACTGTATGGGCTGTCGCTGCTGCTACGGGAGTGTGAGCTTTGCTGAGGACAGTTAACAACAGGTTTAAAAATACAATAAAGCTGTGTGGATGTCAGTGTGAGTTTGTTGGGACTGATATGATAATGATCCAAAGAACCTGGCTCATATTAATAGCATTGATTACTGCCCTATCACAGAGGAAATAAAACAGATCTGGATAAATGGGCGCCTTTAAAACTTTACATGTATGACAGAATAAAAATTATAAGGATGAACATCTTACTGACATTGTTGTTCTTTTTTCAGTCCCTGCCCCGAGAGATCCCAATGAAGCAATTCAATAAATGGAAACAAACAATTTCCAGATTTATATGGAAGGCCACATGCCAAGGGTGCGATTGAAAACACTAGGCACCACTTTGATAAACATGTTAAAACTAATGAGAAAACTGACGCGAGTCTCATTAATATTTTCAGTGATGCATATGAGGGCCACAGCCTCAAGAAATTGGTATCAAGATTATATTCACGTATACAGACTTCCAGGAATCATTCTACTTCATACATTAAAGCAAAATGGGAGAAGGAGGCAGACGTAACCTTCACAGAGGAAGAGTGGTTGAACATATGAAAAACACAATCCACCACCTCCTGCTCTGGCTGATGGAGAGAATTTTCAAGCAACATTATCAGGTTCTTTATTATGCCAAGAAGAAAATATTTACAGAATGGTAGACCAGAATCTGGACATTGCTGGAGACAATGTAATAATCCAATGGCAGATCACTTCCATATATTTTGGAATTGCCCAGCAATTCAATCTTACTGGCTAGAGATAGTAACAGAAATCTACTCAATAATGGGTTTTAAGATGGACTTCAATATTGCCACTATTTGTTCGGGTATCATTCCAGTGGAATGTAATGCTCGTGACAAGTACCTTCTTAAAGTAGTAGCTTATTGTAGCTAGCAAAAAAGCAATAACTGAGAAATGGCTAAATAAAGAACCACTAACAACGGGAGAATGGGTAGCTCTGTCTGTTTGTCTCTTTCTCTCTTTTTCTGTTAACTATGGATACTAGGGATGTGCACAGTTAGCCGTCTAAATGATTAAATATCCACCCCCTCGCTAGTCAGTACCAGAAATATTATGCGGTTAAACCAATTGGTGTTTTATTCATGTACAAGGCCGCTAAACTGTCATGCAGCCGCCCACCAATTATAGGGACTACAGAGCCATCAGACAGCAGTCCCCCTACCCACAGTAATACTAGAGTAAACTGGAGTTTTAAAACAGCACAGTGGGAAATAAGAGAGATGTCCTCTCGCAAAACCAGCACAGTTTGGTAGTACTTTGATCAAGCAAGGGAAAACAAAGCAGGCTGTGTCAGAAAATAAACTGGCATATAATCACTAGACTGAAGAAATGCACAACCACATTCAACTGAAGCATTTGTTTTTTAACTGCACAGAACGACGGCTGCTGCTGCTAGCAGTGCTAGCCACAAACAGCCCAAATTGACATCCTTCACCCGGAGACGCTGTGATCCCATCTGGTCTGAGAAGATAATGCAGCTAATCACGACAATGACCTTGCAAGATATGCTTCCACTTAACTTTGTTGAAGGTAAAAGCTTCAGGAAGTTAATGCAATATGTTGAGCCTGCTGAGCTTTGGGTGAAACGAGGCTTGGGCAGTATCAAATTTCAAATTCTTCATACCTTTATACCTTCCTGAAGTTTCACCGGGGAATATGGTATATGCAGGTTTGAGTGTCACCGTGTCTCACAGTGGAGAAGGACTGGGACGAATGCCAAATACCACAAGACCAACCATGGCATAAACATACAAACAATCTATAAGAACATAATATTAACATTAAACTAAAAGCTTGTTTTGTGGTACAATCTGTGACTGAAATGTTGACGAAGGTGTAGCTCTACCAAATTTCCAAACGTAAGATTAGAAGCTTGTGTAACAGTGTAAAAATAGTCATATATGGGAATGGAAAGCATGTCTTGAGAAGACCTTTAAAGTCTGTGTAAAGCAAATTCTGCTATTTTCTTCTAAACACATTAAATAGGTCATAAAAGTATTCCTCAAAATGTGTAAAAAAGCCTTTCAACCATTTACAATTGAATTGTGGAGCTAGAAACTGTGTTTCTAGGTTTCTGTGTTCTGGATTTAGTGGGCGGGCTTTAAATCATAAATCAATCAATAAATGTTATTAAGGTTTGAAGTTGTGCATCATTAAGGGCGTGGTCACTTTGAGTGACAGGTCGCACCATCACGGGTGGCTAACTAGCATGCTAACTAGCCGCTGGCTCTGCTGTGCGGAGCTGAGCTCAGACTCGGCCGTCTGCTCAGCGTCATCTCAGCCAATTCGTGCCCATGTTCAAGGGATTGAACCTGTCCTCTCAGCCGTGTCTGTGCCTTTTGGATATTTTTTCAGGCAAATATTGGAGTAATATGGCTTGCTGTTCGATTAATTATACCAACCGACCATCCAAGAAGTCTGTGCTCCAGGTTTTTCGGTAAGTGAAATTCGGAAATTATAGTATTATTTTAATTGTGTTTATATGTTAGCACTAATTAGTGGGTATCGGTGTCTGCGGTCACTACGGTCACCACCAAGCTTGACAGCAGCGTGTATCGGTGTCTGCGGTCACCATGTAGCTGTCAGCTTATTATTATATTATTAAGCCTTTATTTAATACATGTAAAATAACGTTGATACCGGAGGTCTCATTTTCAAATGCGACCTGTATCACAGCAGCAACATCCACATCAAGTTAAAGAGCCACAGACAATACGATACAACACAAGCTTAGCTCGTTAACTAGCTAACCAGCCAGCTAACGGTTAGCCTTCGAGCAAGACGCCAGTCCGGGGCGTTACACAACAATAGATAATGCACAGACAGAATATGAGGACTGTGATGGTCACCACCTTTTTGTTTTGCTATATTAAATTGATTATGATCTGTTGAACATTGAAGTAATTTACATTGTATTGTTTGCATGTACAAGTGTCTGCAAAGTAGGTAGCTAACACATATATTTCTGTGTAAAGTTTTCCTCTAGGTGACCCAGACAGACTGGACCAGTGGACACTCAACACGAGGAGACAGAACTGGACTCCAAACAAGACTTCCCGTCTGTGCAGTGAACACTTTGAGAATCATCACTTCAGCACTGACTCCAGGATAAAGACACCTTTTTTCATACAGTATCTCACAAAGAGTAAAGAAACTTATTAGTTTAAAATGATGAATTATTGTCCATAATACAATGAAATGCATTACATAAATTACTAATTGTCATACATTACTAAGTACTCGATTAGGGCACAGCTTGCTCCGTACTATTACTGATAAGGTGAAATGACACACTGACACACCAGTGCAGTTTAGTGTTCCCCTGATGCAAAAGGCCAAATGAAGATTTTATCAATCAAGGAACATGACATGTATTTACCAACTTTAACATTTTAGTGCCTTTTATTCAAAGACCCTTTATCAAAGTGAGAATTACTACCTTTTTCCCCCACACACAGTCTGTGAAGAACCAATGGAAAAAATATTCTCATAATGAGTCAGCCGAACATAGCATGATTCCACAGTGGCAGTGAGCTTTGAGAACAGTTCAGTTTCCTTTTGATAGCAACAATTATGTTCATGTGGATGAACTGCATACTGTACATTCATACTCCAGTTGTTTTGATAGTACAGTTAAATTTAAAATAATATTCAAATATAAAGTCGAACATCTACAGAATTTAAACACAAAACTATTTTATGAATGACAGCCACTTACTCAGCAATAAGATCATTTTGGTGGTGAGTGGGCTTTTCACCAAGACAGGCTGTAGTCAGTGTTTTCTACCTGTGTTTTTAACCTGTCAACTTTCTGTCTTGTAGGACACTTGAGGAAAGTTACAACGCCTCGACCAATGTGATATTTACTCCACAGTAAAGAGGCTGTTTCACAAGAAATTAAGATTTTGCAAATTATGACACTGGGTCCTAATTCATATGTTTTATAATTACTGTTACAAATCTTTTCATTTATTTCATGTGTACTTTTTGTAACCTTTTAATAGTGATGATTTCATGAATGCAAGCTTTGACTTAATTTTGTTGTTTGTGTAATGGTTAGAAGTTTTGTGATATAAAGTGGATCAGACAAAATTTACTTTAGAGTAAAAGGAAAAAAAAATTGAAAGCTGCCATTCATCAGTTTCCTGTGATGATTGGAAATGTAGTGGTGATTTAAACCATTAACAAAATATAATTGTTATTAATGGCATCTTAATGTTTTCATTTATGTCTTAACATTTACCCAAGTTTGCATTTATCTTAGCAGAATGTAAAAAAAAAAATGAAAAGCTGATGTTATGTGCTGGTTTTGTTTTAACATTTCTTTAAGACAAATGAAGAAAATTCACTGAGAAACTATTCTCCTTTTGTGAAAAACAAGGAATTATCTGCACACTGCATAATTTTAAGTCCCGTAGGAGGTATTATTTATTTGTGACATCGTGACATATGAGAAGGTTCTGTGGGTATTGCTCGGTATTGAGGCTTATATAGTGAGGCTAAAAAAACCAACAACACATAAATGGCTGATTATCTTTCTGTTTGCCTCACTATAAAAACGTCACCATACCTTTGCCTGAGGAAGACCCTCTCAGAGTTGGCAACATAGTGAACAAGTGATACCTCCTTGGGGGCTTCAAACTATTGTGTCCAGCTAATTCTTTGTTTTTCATTTTGAGCCCTTTTATCCAGTCACATTCTTCTGTGTTAAAACTAGACTTCTAATAGAGCAGCAAACAAAGATTACTCTCCAAAATCTTCTCAGGCTCTGCTGCTGGGTGTAAGGTGCTAGTTATCTTCAAGTACAGAGTTAAAATAATCAGGCCCACACAGAAATGGACTGCCTAATTTTTTGTTAGGGACAATGTTACATTAATGCTTTATGTTTTATCTGTAGTGTATGATTTGTTTGCCCTTTCAATTGACAGTCAGATTTGATCGTGAAATACAACATTCAGTTAGTAACAAAGACAAAAGGAGTGCAAATATAAATAGAATTTATTGAAATTGAACGTGTTTAGCACAGGACAGTTGTTTCGTCAGTGGACCTTTTGAGTTGTTATGGAGCCAAACTGTGTGTCATTACCTTTGTTAAATGTTGTCACTGGTTTTATATGAGAAGAGGAAACGATAGTTGCTAGGCTAATTTATACAATGTAAAAATACCATAGGCTTGTGCTAAAAACATTTGCATGTTGTATTTGTGGGGAAAATGTGTCCGGTCTTTGAATGCTGCGAGTTGTAGTGAAGCCAATTTTTTCAACTCTGACCCATGCGTGACCGGAGGAAACAGCAAATAAAAGTAAGGAGATTGATTGTTCTCTTCTGTGGATTTGCTCCGCGACCGTTTATCATAGCGAGAAGCCACACACATCACGTGAAACAACGGAATCATGGCTTTCCGACAAGACCAAGCATGTGTCGGTAGTCCAGTGTTTTCACAACTAAAAAAAAATGATAAAGTTACACTAAAATAATGTATACTCGCGAATGCAGGGTCACAGAGAAATGCCACGTAGGATCAGAGCTTTCCTCTCCTCATCTCCTGTTCTGAGAAAGTGTTAGGGTCTCCTTGATGTCAAGATTGTCAACCTGGCGTGAACAAACTGAGTGAATGTGTTTTTTTGAGTTTTTCTATGACTTCCAGGGAAATGGCTGGGCTTTATTTATTTTGGTTTTCTTTTTCACACATCTCTACTCACGTCTGTCTGTCTGTCTGTCTGTCTGTCTCTCTCTCTCTCTCTGTGTGCACTGCCATGATTAATATCTCCTCATCCATGGTGTCAACGGGGTGAAATGACGTCTGAAAACCTCTGACCTGTTGACTTCAGGCCTGCCTCTGCCCATTATGTAGTTTTCAAGGTGTAGTGCAGGGAAATATGATCCGCAGTGTACACTGTGTATTTTATTTTGAAAATTAACCAGATGTTTTATTTTGTTTCTGTGCACGACTTCCTGCCCAGCGCGATCTGCTCTGTGCTGAATTGCTGCATCTGGCAAAAATAGAAGTCCTGCGTATCTGTTGCAGAGGGCTCCGGAGCACCACAGCTGAGACGGAGCCGGAACGCAGCACAGCCGCAGCTGGTGGAATCACATATATTGACTAGAATTGAATCCTATCGGCTCCGCTGCCGTGCCAGAGCGGAGACGCAACCAACACGCATCTGGTGGAAATAAGCCGTTAACCGTTATTTTGTGCCGCGGAGCCGCCATAGGCTATTTGACCACCGTATTCCTGTCTGTGGCCCCCGTTCAACCCACAACCTGCATGATTCGCCTTTCGTTTCTGCTGCTGGTTGAAATCTGGACTTGCACTGCGTGCTGAATGATTTATTTTGTTGGCACAAAACTATTTTTAGTCACAAATGCGAGTAAAATGCTCTGTGGAAAACAAATCACTGCCGGCAAGTAAAAAGTCATAAATAATGACTTTCACTGCTCAAAGATACTCACGTCTCGAAAACAAACCACTACAGCAGCATATTGAGTGCCAGGTGGCCAGCGCACGCCGTTAAGCCCTTTTCACACAGAGCGCGCAAAGCGCAGACCTCCGCTGACAAACCCATTCATTGTGTATGTGCTACCGCCAGCACGCGCCGTTATTGGACGGCGCATGGACACTCACAGAAAAGTACCACAAGAATAAAAAATGAAAAGAAAGAAAGTCAGATTAAATATTCCTTCCGCAACAATTTTAAGACCTTTGAGTAATGAATTTAAGACCAATTTAAGACATTTCTAATGAATTTAAGACATTTTCAGGCCTTAATTTTAGATACATGAATTTAAGACTTTTTAAGACTTTTCAAGGATCCACGGGTACCCTGGATGAATATTAAGACTACTCTATCCTCATAATTTGTCAATCAGATGACTTTCTAGTAATAGTACTACACTACTTTTGTCCGGGGGGGGGGGCACATGTTCAACTGTGTGTTGATTTGTTTATGATACGCTTCCAAGTTAAAAATAACATGCTGCACAGTGTACATGCACCATTTTTGAATAAAATAGCTATTTTTAACAATAAATTTTCTCTTTTTTCCCCTTGTATAAATTTTGTGATAAATATCGTATTGTGGACTCTTTATTGTGATAATATCATATCGTGAGTTTCTGGTATCGTTACATCCCTATGGCACACAGTTCTAGGGCTGTACCCAAATATTCGGATATTCGAATATTCGTTTCTATGGGTAGGTATTTGTTATGAAAATTTGGTATTCGATATTCGTTTGTTTATTTACTTTTTTTTTTTTAATTATTATTATTTATTTATTATTATTTTTTTACATATTTTTTTTGGTGCTAAATGTAGTCTTTTTGTTGTTGTTAAATGTAGGTTGTCAATAAAAATCTAAACTTTTAAATTGCATTGTTAAAAATGTGAAAATATAGTATCACCTACCAACGGAGCACACGGCACGCTTCAGCGTATCCGTCTGAGACTGTGGATCAATGCCAGGTTTTACCACTTTATCACTATTTCCTCTAACTTGTAGCTGTTTTTTCGTTATCTTTTGAATTTAATATGAATTATGGAACAGTTTTTGTCAACGTCTGTTTCCCCTGTTTTGTACAACAAATTATTGTTTAAAGTTTCATTAAGTTTCTTTTGGAGTGCGTGACACAAGCTTGTTTTGAAAATGACCGCGGACGGTCACCTGCTCAACGCACCAGCACCTTCGGATGCCATGACAGTAAAAGATTATAGATTTATAGATTTTAATAATAATGTTAAAATATCATTTACAGAGTGATTTAACAGGCGATCACTGCTGCCCGACCCACAGGTCCATTTGCGGTTCCTGTTGGTTACGGGTCGAGCCGCGCATCACTACTCAGCTCAGTCTGTAAATGCTGTACACAACAGTAGACATTATATTCTATTCAGGCCGGCAGAACCAGCAGCGCATCGGCTCTACAGTGCACGGCACTGCTGATTAACCATTTTATTGCAGCACAGAGTGTCTGCCAGCAACCAATTACTTGCAGAAGCTTCCTACAACTTGTTTCAACGGTTCCGATTTAATCAGAAGACAAATTAAACAAAGCAAAGATCCGGTCGCCGCTTTGCAAAACTCCGCAATACAATTAGGTCCGAAACAAACTGTAAATTGGCGGCTGTAGCTCAGTCCATAGGGACTTGGGTTGGGAACCAGAGGGTCGCCTGTTCAAGTCCCCGTCCGGACCAAAATATGGAGCTGGTAGCTGGAGAGGTGCCAGTTCACCTCCTGGGCACTGCCGAGGTGCCCCTGAGCAAGGCACCGAACCCCCAACCACTCAGAGCGCCTGTCATGGGCAGCCCACTCTGACATCTTTCCACTTAGTGCATGTATGTGTATGTGTGTGTTCAGACCTGTGTGTAATTGACGAACAGAGAGAAAAATTGAATTTCCCCTCAGGGATTAATAAAGTATATAAAATTTAAAAAATTAAAGTGTCACAACCAGTGTCAAGCTTTCGGAGGCACACTGGTCTCTCCCTCTCCTGATGTTGAAGCTGCAGGGTCTCACTCTCACCTGATTTTAACACTCCTGTGACACTTCCTGTTTCATCTGTAATGTATTCTTCCTGTCGATCACTGTCTTCACTAAGATGGGCTGGTTTCATCCTTGTTGACGCTGGTGTTGCCTTCTAAATCTTCCTGACTGGCTCTGAAGCAATTAACAAAGAAAACTATGAACCTGCAAAGATTTTTTTTTTCTTCCTTTTTTGTGTAAAAATCTTTAAAAGTCTTACTTATTTTCTCAGGTGTATGTACAAGCTTCCCTGCCGAGTTCATAATTGTTTTTTATTTGTTTCATTTGATCAGGGAGACTGAGCACTATATATTTATTCATTCATTTTTTTTTTTTTTTTTAAATAAAACATGAAAAAAAAAAAAAATAAGTTCTTAGTGGACTGAACTGAGGCATAAAACTCGTGATTCTGCGCGATTAATCATAAAAAAACCATGATCTCGATTCATACGTATATGCAATCTAATTTTTCATTGACGGCGATTCTGCCGGCCCCGTCCGTGCCGGGAGTTGGGACATCATCTGCATGAAAACAAGCGCTCCCAACGACGCAGCATTATACCACGTGATGCAGAGCGACAGCCAGCCGGCAGTTTGGAAAGCAGCGAGAGCAGGAGAGAGCCGGCAACCTGAGGGGAAAAAAAGTTGTGAAATGAGACAATGCACACAGAAGAAAACGACGCTGGTGGTGGTGAGAACAACATGACAAACCCCACCACTGTTCTCGTACAAAAAAAGGTTCACATTCTGTGGTGTGGAGGTTTTTTTCGGATTCAAAGAAGACGATTAGAAATGAATGTTGTGATTGAAGACCAAAGTTGGGAATAAGTGTGTGAGAATGGGCATAAATTGACTAACAGCCCTACATGGAAAGAATTCATCTGGAAAGTGAATACCCGTTTTTTCAAAACTCCTCTCATTATTTCCAAATTCGACAAGACAAAAACAAATCTTTGTTGGAGACAATGTGGACAAATTGGAGATCACACACACATTTTCTGGGATTGTCCCAAATTGAAATTGTACTGGGAGGGAATCTGGGTGGAACTTACTAACATCTTAAAAATTAACATAAAAAAGGATCCACTGATCTTTGTACTTGGAGTGCTCCCCTTTGATTTTTTATGTAAAGAAAGAATGTACCTTCTCAAAATCCTCATAATGGTGGCAAAAAAGATGATAACCATGTCCTGGTGTAAACCGTTACCCCCGACCGTAGACCAATGGAAAGAGCGACTTATCAGGTTATACATAATAGAAAAAATAACAGCAAAGCTCAACCTTGACATGGTCTTGTTTAACCCATTTAGACCGGGATACACATCTATGTGTATACCCCTTTAAGGACGGGATACCCATGAATGAAAGGGATTAAGGACGGGATACACGTGTGCGTGTATTTCCACATTATCGTCTTTTTCGAGGCATGTGACTGATGATATGCGCCACCATTGGCTGAAACCCCACATGAGTAAGTGCAAGGGATGTCCCTTTATTGGTCAGTGAGGTCACGTGACCAAAAAAAGCTTCGTGATTGGTCAGAATAGGTCAACAACAAAGTAATGCAAAGTCCTCGTTATTGGTTGAATTACACGTGTAGCACGCTTGCACCTGACCCCTCCCCTGTTTATATTTAATTAATTTAATCGGGAAAACCGATCGGTCTTTTGACAGCTGTCAATCATGGAGTCAAGGAAGGGGTTAGGTTAGCCGTTTTCCCTGCTCTGCAGCAGCTTTGCTGCCGGGGTGGTTCAAGCCTTCAAGCCGATAGCGTAGGCCTCTGTGTCGCGGTCCGACACGTAATTACATTTATAGCAAGGTGCGCGGCGGTCCTGGGGTTCAGGCGGCGGGGGGGGGGGGGGGGGGGGGGCGTTTAAGACTTGTATTTGAGCTTCATAGTAATGTTACAGAGCTCTCAATTAGCAGCAATAAATAAGTAAATAGAAATACAATGATAACACATGGTTGATGATAAATAAATAGCAGCAATAAATAAATACATAGCAGCAATAAATAAATAAATACAAATACAATGATAGCGATTGATGGTAAATAAATACATAGCAGCAATAAATAAATAAATAAATAGAAATACAATGATAAAACATGATTGATGAAAGTTTATGATAACTGAGGTTGATAATCATGGTTGATGATAAAAAGAATAAAAAGAATGTGCATGTGTGTGACACAGATGCACATACATTCACTCACCCTCACACCTGCACACACACATACACACACTCACAATCTTGCAAGTGAAGGTACTTGATAATGCACATACTGTGTGTGAGTTGAGTGAGTTAGGACTGACAAACACAAACAAACACATTACACACCATGGACTTGAGACTGAGACTTCTTTGTTCATTGTATATAGTTATCTGAATAACACACACACTCCTCTCTGTCTTATGGTTGTCTGTTATTGATATTTTTGTTGTTTACTGAATTTCTGAAAATCTAAGTTGAAGATTATTGTAAAACAAGTAAGTACAAACAAAAGCTACACTTGTAAGCTCTCAAATGCTTTTTATTTCATGTTTCTATCTGCTCCAGAGCCTGAGAAAATAAGGTTTTAGTAGGCGAGGTCTTTTACATTTTTCAGAATATGCTCAGGATTAGGGGTTTTATACAGGCTTTATAATGCCTTTTTTCTCGGCGAGATTAGGTCTAAATGGGTTAAGAAGAGGTGGGATCCGCTGATTACTTACTTTGGACTAGCATTGTGAGACACTCAGAGGACTCAGTATCATACAGGCACCTACAGATTTGCACCCCTGGAGGTAAATGAGTGTGTGTTGTTTCTATCTGCCCCATCTTTATAAGTGTCGGTCGCCATCATTTACTCACTTACTCTTACCTACACATTGGATTTACATTATTTTTTTTGAATTGCTGTCTCTGTTATAGGAACTGGGAAACACCTTGCCGATAGGTTCTTTGTTCATGTTTGTTTTCTTTGTTATTTTTTCAAAGATATGGAACAAAAGAATTTACAGCTTTTCAAAATAAAGATTCTGTAAGCGTGTTTAAGTTTGTAAAGCTTGTAACATCAATAAACACGTTTGTTCAAAAAAAAAAGAAGACGATTAAAGTCAAACTAATGTCACTTGTAAGCAGTGTTTTGCCATAGTATTAGCACCGCAGGGTAACGCAACAAACTTGTATAAACAACACCACAAGTTCAATTTGACAAAGCTTTAAAGGCCAAGAAAACGACAGGAGAAAATCCCTCCTGCTCTACCACCTGCACACAGACGTCAATAATGGGAACCTTATACAGTGCATCTCCATACCCGACAAGCTCCCACAGACACAAGGAGATTACAGAGGCGATCACGTATCACCTGGCTAAAGATATGGCTCCAATCAACACTGTGCAAAATGAGGGATTTAAGAAAATGATCAACACTTTAGGCAAATGTTACACAGTGCCCTCCCGCAGCTATTTTTCAAACGTTGCACTACCTGCTCTGTACAGTCAGTGTCGAACAACAGTGGAGACAGAATTGCGAGCAGTACATCATTTTGCGGCAACGACAGACTTATGGTCCAGCCGCACAATGGAACCATACATGAGCCTGAAAGGCGATCACGTATCACCTGGCTAAAGATATGGCTCCAATCAACACTGTGCAAAAGGAGGGATTTAAGAAAATGATCAACACCTTAGATAAGCGTTACACAGTGCCCTCCCGCAGCTATTTTTCAAACGTTGCACTACCTGCTCTGTACAGTCAGTGTCGAACAACAGTGGAGACAGAATTGCAAGCAGTACATCATTTTGTGGCAACGACAGGCTTATGGTCCAGCCGCACAATGGAACCATACATGAGCCTGATAGTCCATTATGTTACCAGTGGTCTCACCATGAGAACTCGGTGCCTACAGACTGCCTTTCTCCCTGAGGATCACACAGGCAAGGCTCTAGCACAGGGACTGAGGGAAGGTCTTACATCTTGGAGTTTGGAGGAGGCAAAAATGGTGTGCATAACCACAGACAACGGATCCAACATTGTGAAAGCAGCATCCCTTTATAACTGGACAAGGCTTCAGTGTTTTGGACACAGGCTGCATCTGGCTATAGGTGAGTTGTGTATTATTTAAAAAATCATTTTCTGTTATTGAAAAAATATGCTATTTAGTTGTATAATATGTTAAATAATAATACCAGTGGTGACAATAATATTAATAATAATAATGATGTTTACTTTCATCAATATGTTTTATCCCCTCCCCCAGACATGTTTTACA